>JANTBZ010031869.1:0-13349 GCA_024741255.1 Exechia fusca
AATGCAGGCGTTTTGATTGAAGCGTCACAAATGCAGTTTTCGCTGCACAATTGAAAACGAGCTTTACTGAGGCACATTGCGGAGCTTCGTGCACGATCGAATTACCAGAATCTTGTGACGTGTGAAGTGCGTAGAAATGCAGTCTCAATTGAGTGTTAAGAGATGTGCGTTAGATCCTCACATGATATTCTCGAACCTTTTAATGTGTATTATCGTTTATTCATTTAATGCCTATCTCGATATTCCCATAGTATTTTGTAAATGGGGTGGTATATTCACACGTTGCAAAATATTGATATATTGGTGAATATCGATATTTTTTGGTTCGATCGATAGATCGATTTTTTTGACAGATCACACAGGACTACTCGCAGCACACACTCACACTGTTATTGAGTGCCACGATTTGTGTGAAGAGATGGGCCGAATGCCGAATATAGCATTGAATTTGTAGTTTCGGGGGAAAATACATTACGTTAGAGAAAAAATTCATGTAACTGAACTGTGATCTAGTGGCAAAAATGGTATTGGAATACCTCAATCAGAAAATTAATATATTACATTCGCATATTTGTTAAAAACACCTAAACCTCTTATCTTATAACACGGTAGATTCGTTCCTGAGAAAACCGTGTTATAGCTTAACCGTGTTCTAAAAGACAAGGAGCCAATACAAAAACAGGTGATAGGTTCCAAGCTAAAAATGACCCCAAAGAACCATTAATTCCCTATTCATGGTTTAATAAAATTCAGTGGGTATACACAAGGGTTCGGAGGACTTTTATAAGACCATGTTATAGACCATGTTTTTCACAATAGTACCGAAGGTGATTCTATCGACTTCTTAGTTTTATCGTGGCACGCTTGAGTTATACAACTTGAGTTTCATACGATTCCTACCATACAAATTATATTGATGAATTGTCTATTGATTGGGATTGGGAATAATAAACGTGTTTTTCTTTCTGGGAATTGTTAATTATTATTATGTATTGAATTGATGCTTCATCGAATCGACATAACAGGAATAACATAATAAATATTTTTTTGTATTTTTTAAATCGCGTGAATTGTCGATAAATTGGAACAGTTTATCGAAAATTTCCTCCTAGTTTGAGATGGAAAACATGCCTGCTAACCTACCGTTCGTTTGCGTGCACTGATCGCATTTCGAATATAATATTTTCCAGTCGCCTTGAACACTCGCCGAAAGAGCCTTCGTCGAAGCCGTGCGTGTTGCATGTCATATTAATTTCATTATGCACACGCCGCGTTGGGCAGCGAGCAGCGGAACGCACACACGCAGTCGATACGACGATAACAAACACATGTGCTCCGTCAGATGGCGAACTTATGCACGAGTTTGCGCCAACAATCCGATGCCGACGCAAACAAACCACCCCTATCTGATGTTTGCTGCCAACATAGAATTCTTACAATTTCCCCTCCACTGTCGGCCGAGCCGATTCAAACATGTGTCCGCGGTGCGCTCAGCGGGCGCACACCCGTACACGCCCCTTAGGGTGGCTGGGGTCGAAGTGGTTGGGAGCGCTCGTGCGCTCGGCTCGTTTCCGGAGCGCGTGTCTGTCTGTGTCTGTCGGTCCGACTGTCTGTATGTATGTCGTGACCGTGCAAGCGCAGGTGCGCGCGCGCGTGTACGAATGTAGTACGTCTTTGCTGGCCACCCACCCATTCAGGAATGTGTGTCGTCCGACGTCGTCGGCGTCGGTGTAATCGACGACTTCGTGGTCGTCGTCGGTGTCGTCGGTGTCGCCGATGTTGCACTCGGGCGCAGCCGACGACGCGATCCTGCGAGCTGCCGTGTGCTCCTCCAGCGCAGCGCTTCGCTGTTGCTGCACACGGTAGCCAGCTAGTTAGTCGGCATCGCTCGCACTGCACGGTCGCATAATTTCGCGTGCGCGTCCGCGAATCGTGTTCGCGTGTTCTCGCGTATCCGCGTATAACATCGCGATTATGTGATCGAGTCGGAGCGTGCGCGTGCACGACGCTAGTTTTTAATCGATGTTGTGACTCTCTCTAAATGTCTGTCTGTGTGTGTTTCTATGTGTGTCTATTTCGTGTCTATTGCGTGTCTAACGTTCGCGTGTTTCGTGCGTGATCTCGGAGCAACGAAGTCAAATAGCCTAATCGTGAAGTGTTCGTCGTCGATGTTAGAAACCCTCGTTCGTGCGTTTGAAAGTGTTTCGCGCGCGTCCGTGTCTCTGTGTCGTGTTTTGGTGTATTCAGTTCGCAACGGACCATTTGAATGTGACTTTCGGTTTTGAACTAGTGTAACCAATTCAGTGTAGAACTCAATAGTGTGATAGTCGTTTAGATCGCAATAGTCCTAGTGTATGACCAACGGAAATCATCGCTCCATCGTCTGCATCGAGCGTAAGAAACGTGTATAAAAAACTCAGTGTTTGTGTGGGCGCGTGTTTGTTTACAATTTGTCGTCGCGCTCAACGATTAGAAGCTAAACACCGCCGATCAACGCGCACGCACAATGACAGTGATTCCGGTGCAATTGCGCCAGGTTGTTTCCCATGAACACACGCGGGCGCGGGCACAAATCACAGCCACAGCCGTAGGAAATAATGATGATTAATACTTTGTCAGGCCGAGTGCTCGACGTTCGCCCGTATCGCGGCACCGCACCGACCGACTTGGCCATTAAATATGTAAACATTATCATGATGTTTTCGGCGTAGCGGCGACTACGACGACGACGGCGGCGACAACGCGGTCGTGTCGAATCGCTTTTGTATTTATATGCATCCGCCTAGTTTGTCGACGGCAATTGTGTCGACGGCGGCGGCCAGCTGCGGAACGCGTCAATAAAATGTGATCCTAGCAGTGTACACATTGCAGTGCATTTACAAACGCCCGCACCAGCAATATGCACTTACCAGGTTCAGGAGAAATAAATCAAACCGCACTACATGGATAACAAGCTACAAGCATCCTTGTGCAGCTTCTAACTAAACTTTATGGCTGCAACCGCACTTTTTCCCTTATGAAAACCGTACATAAATCCAAATTCCATCTTCTTCATCTGCTCGTATATGTTGAAACCGTTGTTTCAATAAACGGCATAAAATTCAATCTACTGAATGAATGTCATGAACATTCTACATTCCTAGTTTGTTAGTTGGCACTTCCGGAAAAAATGTATTCGTTCGAGATTGGTTGCACCAGAACACCGATTTTCCCTGGAGCTTTAGAAAGAGCTGGAGATTTAGAAAGTACAAAAAAATCCAACTAATTCACTCCAACTTTAATTTGATCAATTTCCTCGTGTCAAACAAGAGTTACCGTTTACAAAAATCGCACATCATTGCTTGTAATAATAATATTAATTTGGTGGCACTACAACCCATTACAGGTCTTGACATCCCTTCTATAATCTCCTTGTATTTGATAATCATAATCGATTGCGTGTTGAAAAATGTCATGTGATTACCACAGTGATCCAAAGTGTAACCGTAGGCAACATTTAACATATTTCCTTTGCATCATCGTCAGCAGAAACATCCCACTCCCAAACACGAGTTCTTGAACCCTTGACATTCCGCACGTGAGGCAAACACTCTCGATTGCTCCACTCAGACGTCAGATTAATAGATCAATAGATATTAAGGAGTGCGGCTGAAAAAAACGCATCTTTATAATTCTATAACTTATGAACCTGTGCAGCAATCTTCAAAACGGAATATAAAAGTACATCCTTTTTATGATTATTTGTTTATTATACAGAACGGAAACATTCGATTTTGACAAAGATATCAAGCTTCCCAGAATACCTTCCATTTTTCGATTTTGCTTAGTTTATATAACCTTCCTCGAGGCTAAAATTAATTGTTTTTCCAAATTTTAGATGTTGTTAGGATTCATTATTTGTCGACTTCAATTGTCTTTTTACTAGAGCTCAATACCGCTCCATTGGCCGGAGTTATGGACAATTTAAAGGGAGTGCCTCCCTGGGCACAAATGTCATCATTCGACCATTATACCAATCAATCGCAGAAAACTTATGATGACACGACATAGATTAATGCCAGAGTATCTAGTCACCATAAGCTTCCGAATGAATGGTTGGAGCCTTTTCTAGATGCACTCCTTCATATTTATAATTCGGTTTCATCGAGCCACATGTTATGAACGATATGCTAAAATCTCCACACATGTAAATTGCCTGTCATACCAGAAACAAACAAACAAACATTTGTAGGTCTAGACAAAAATCAAAATCAGTTTTCGAGGGAGGCTTTCAACCACTAGACTCTGCTTTACGTCTATGCTCATTATTTTATACACTTTATAGCACCTTAGGCCTGAAGCTAATTTTTTTGCGCGATGTACTCTCATCGCTAACCCACTTTAACTGCATAACTGCGATTCGACAACCTCAGATTTCTTTTGACGAGAGCTACCACTTTCTCCGCCTTTCCTGACCATGCGAAAATACTTTTTCTACCGGAACCTCTTTTTCAATAAAGTTGAAAGCAGGTTTCATGCGACCCAATAATTTTAGAGACATTGAGCCACTACTGACTTATTGGCAAATATCGATCGAATCGACTGCTAATTGACAATAAATTGTTTGATGACGAATGCAAGGGTTTCACATTTTGATCTCATTGTGATACTAATATATATTTCTTACTTGAATTCACATGTCGAAAATCAATTAAGTTCTTACGATCACTGTGATGAAAAAATGAATCATTTAATCCAAATAGTTTTCAATCTATAGTGGTATGAAGTTATGCGTTTTTTTCAGCCGCACTCCTTATTTCTTATTCAAAATACTGACAACTTTTCCGAAAATGTTGGGATATGAGCACAAAAGAACCACTTGTCCTCTAATCGGTCCAATCATCTTCTGCTGGGAAGGTCATTTGTTGTCGACCGGAACAAGATGTCGAGTTTTTTCATGATGCATAATCTTGCTAAAATCTAAATGGGGTAGAATCGGCCGTTTCTCGTCTTCAAGCTCAAAATCACCACTTTCAAAGCGTTGAACACCTTTGAATCGTTTGATCGGATTAAGCTTATTCAAATTAATGGCTCTACTGTTGGAAATTTGTCCGACAATTTTGAGATACCAGCACAAAAGAACGAATTGTCCTCGTCTCCTGCTGAGAAGGCCAGTCGTCATCGACGGAACAGTTTACTGACCATGCTAAAATCTAAATGGGGTTGAACCACTTTCAAAGCGACCAAACCCCATTTTTGAATCGACTGATTGGATTAAGCTTACACGCCGTGATATTCAACTATGATTGATCTTTGCGGCCTCATGTGTGAAACCAACTATGTATTATATATTCCCAATATAATTATGATTAGGTGTACAACCTTGTTCCCGCCGTTTTTTGTCCAACTTTGAGTATTTATTGTAAAGAAAGGGGTACATATTTTTTACTGACCATTGCTATATACTACTTTTGACCATCTTTTTGGTAGCATCCGTATTTCGTTGCCTCACAACGGGCTATTCATGGAAAAGTAAATTTTTCACGTATTCAAGAAAACGGGAGTCCTCGTCAACGAGGCCTAGGGCCATCAATCGTGAAAAAAAGTATTGAGATGGAGCCAAGTCCGGAGAGTACAGCGGAGGGTTGAGATCTCCCATTTTGGACTTCCCAGGTGTTAACTGACACATTTATGCGATGAAAACTCGAGCATTGTCATACAGAAAAATGACTTTATTGTCTCTCCGTAATCAACATCAACAGAACAGAACAGAACAGAACGACCGCTAGGGCTGATATACAAACACGGCGGAAGCACCTAATAGATGCACTTTCTAACCGTCTGCATTTGCTCTCCCGCAAACATTTGCACCCACCACACAGACAAACGCGACCGACGCGGCGGCGCCGACCGCGACACGGAGCACCGCACCAACCACGACCGACTGGGCGGAGGCGACGCGCGACGCTCGTCGAAAATGTGCAGCGGCGGCGGCGACAAGCGCTCCGGCTCCGACGATCGGGGCATGGATCGGGGCGGCCTGGGCGGCGGCGGCAGTGGCGACCGCAACAGCGACCGCGATCGGGACCGCGAGCGCAGCGATCGCGATCGCGGCCAGAGCGATCGAGGCGGTGATCGAGGCGGTGGTGAGCGCAACTCCGACCGGAGCGGAGACAGAGGCGGCGGCGGCGGCGGTGACCGCGAGCGGCAGGCGCGCATGGGCGACTGGAGTGAGCACACGAGTTCGTCGGGCAAAAAGTATTACTACAATTGTAAGACGGAGATCTCCCAGTGGGAGAAACCAAAGGAATGGCTGGAAAAGGAGAGGTGAGTGTTGAGGGCGAGTGTTGAAGCTGTGTGATATGGTAGTGTGCTTCCGAATTTTGTTGATGGG
Source organism: Exechia fusca (assembly GCA_024741255.1). NCBI lineage: Eukaryota > Metazoa > Arthropoda > Insecta > Diptera > Mycetophilidae > Exechia > Exechia fusca. The sequence continues at coordinate 6,374 of JANTBZ010031869.1, forward strand.
CCGAAGTGATATCATCTAACATCAACATACCAGTCCGACAATCTTAGAAGTAGGATTTTTCAATGAAATTGAAAACGCGATTACAGAAAAAGTATTCGAGATATCATATTAAAATTTGTGTCCATCGTTAGCTACACTTTTCTGCCATCTTTATGAACATGTATGGATCGAAACCGGAAGCCCCTCCTCGGTGACGTTGGAAACCATCCATTAACGTTGATTTATAATTTTTCGAAAGTATTGAGCTGTAGGCCTGGAAGTGCGTGTCCCATTTATTTAATGTTTATAAGAAGGCGCCAGGTCTGTTGATTACAGCGAGAAAGATAAGATCCCATAGCCGAGTGATGGAATCGGTATATTGACCACTTTGGCTGGATGCGCACGGAAAATGCGCATGGAAATTATGCTTCAAAAATCATTATTTCCGAGACTTCGGCCAATTTGTTTTCCCCAATATATGGTCCTCGGATCACATTACTTCTTTCTAATGGTATGTCCATCCATCGACATACCATTGTCGTCCTTCCACTGTTGTAATCGATATGGATGGAAGTTTTGACATTATCCATGATTTTTCGCGTTTAGGTTTATAAAAATATATAATTTTTCTATTGCCAAATAAAACCCTTGGGCCACAGTTTATCACTTCCCGCAAGTGAACTGTTTTAGGCACGAACATTTGGCATGTTTAACACAGCACTGTTATTGCTACAGACATGGTATCTTTGAAAAATGTGTTTCACGATCAAAGAGAGCCTGCTGTTAAGTGAATACGACTTCTAAGGTTTTAGAAGTGGTGAAGGTGTATCGAAAAACACTCTTTTCACAGACAAAAATGTAAAGCGATGCCTATATCAAGTATGAATAATTAAAACATTTACGGATATTGTTCTTGCCTTCCTCAATCAAACCTTAGATCCAATAACACCTGATCCAATGAGCTGATTCGTATTCTGACTGTATGTAACTTGTTTTAAATGTTTTCATTGTGGTGTTTTCATTTGTACAGGCAGAGCCTTCTCCTTTACGCATAATCCAACTAACCCACTTTCACATTGTTCATTGTCCAGGATTGCATCAAAAGATCAGCATCGAGACTACAGAGACAAGGAGCGGGATCGAGAACGCGATGACCGATTCTCGAGATCTTGTAAGTACTATTAATTACAATAAAACCTACCTAAGCCGGAATCCTCGCTAAGCCGGATTTTTTTTTCAGTCTTTTTCGGTCCCGTGAACTCGATTTGTATGGAAGTCGACCTCTGTAAGCCGGAATTTTTGTTCGTTCCCGTGCGATTCCGTCTTAGGGATATTTCACTGTATAAATTACGAAAATCTCCAAGAATTAAAAAAATTAACACGATTTTGATTTCGATCGCATGAAACTCAATCTAACGTAACACGCAAATGTTGGTCCACTCTGGCAATCGGTATACATTCAGTGATCGGTAACCATGTGGCTTTGTTGGTTATTTAAGTCATCGCAGATTTCTTGAAATGTTCAAATCGGAAATCACTGTACGTGTACACCAACTATATCAGTAATATGCATAAGAAATCATAATTGTTGGTTTGTTAATGTGAGAAAACGATAATATATTTTCATATGAAAGTTTTATAAATTGGTAGATAGATGTTTGAACTATACGCCAATAAAATTTGGAAGGCCTATCTTCAGTTTAACCCTGTCATCTTGAAGCCTCAATTACACATTGAATTTCGGTATAAAACGGGACCTTGCTAATAAAATACTTGGCATTTCGCCATAAAAGTTTGTATTTAGATGAAGCTTGGCCTTGTGAATTTGGCGCTAGCAATTTGAAATTACTATCCAAAGTCCTAGTTGACCCTTTTCCTCGTTAGAGATGTTGTTATGTTTTGACTGATTTGTATTGCGCAAATTACATACAAATGAGAATGAGAAAAGTAGAACATGAAAAAGTCAATAGGATATCATTTCAGAGGAACATAATGTTTTTATTTATAAACAGAACACAATACGTCAAAAATCCATTCATAATTGTATCCAGAGAAAGCAGGACCGAGTGACCAAATAAACTATTTTCGCATTTCTGAGGCCCCACATTTTGTATTACATGCTTCGATCGTGGTGGTCTAGAATGACAATAGACACGAAACAATCATGACATTTTAATGTTTTCAATATATTAGCAGTACATACAAGGATTCCTAAAACGATGTAGCCAAAAAGTGGTTTCGTACATCCAAACATGTATTATTGAAGAATTAAATAGAGAGCCTTCTCGAACGAAATTGGAACATTTTCAGGTTGCGGTTCGTTGCTATAAGATAGGAGTATTCAACAATCAAAAGACATTATTAAAATGTGCAGTCCTAACGTAGATATAGCTCTATATCGCGTTTTTTGCGATTTCATTTGCATACTACTGGTTGATAGTAAACCGTCCCCATTGATTTCGCTTTCTAACGTGTTTCTTCTCGTCGACCGTCCGTCACTCACACACTCGCACACACCCACTCAGCTTACGGCAAACATTCCAGTTCGAGAGGAGACTCCCGATTACGCTGGCCCCAGGACGCCGAACAATCCGGCGGCAGTGCCTCATCGCATCGAAGACGCGCTCCGGGCACCGGTGGCAGCAGTACCGGCGGCGGCGGCGGCGGCAGTGGCGTCCACGGTGGCGGACATGGCGGCGTCGACGGCGGTCCGGACAACGCGGACATGGACATCAGTCCCGGCGACTCGACGCCCACGTCCGAGGCGAGCTACGCGCACTCGGGCACGCCGACCACAACGGGTGGCGGCGGCGGCGGCGGCACGTCGTCCACGTCGACGCACCATCACCATCAGCAGCACCATCTGGGTGGTGGTGGTGAGAACAACAGCAGTGCTCCAGCGACGTCGTCGGCCGCTGCGACCGCTGCGTCCGGATCGTCGTCGTCGGTGACACCGCTTGGCCTGCTGGCCAATGCGCTGCCGCGGCTCGCCTCGCATCCGTCGACGCCGACGCTCGGTGGCAGTGCGGTGGCCGCCAGCAAACTGCTGTCGAAGGCGACCGCCTCGTTGCAGTCCAATCACAATAATCACCACCATGGCAGCGACGCGGTCATGTCGCCGAGTGCGGCGGCGGCTGCGGCGGCGGCTGTGTCGGCGGCAGCCGTTGGTGGCGGTGGCATGCAGAACCATCATCATAACCATCAGGCGGCGAATCATCAGTTGTCGAGTGAGTTGAACGTCGTCAGAATATGTGTTATATCGTAGAATGTTCGTATTCAATTCCGTCAAAATCATAAGGAATGTCTATGGTTGATGACTTAAAGATTATTCGATTAGTCCGCCCCTGGCCTCAGTTATGCTACCTAGTATGTTACCAACACCAACTGAGTTGCGCGTTGATCGTTGGCAAATGCAAAAATTCATCGTCTTTTGCATCTGGTGGAATCGACAGCCATTCATACCAACCGGGAGAAACGTCAGAGCAATTTTAGGCGATTCTCGTGAGAATCGTCCGTAAGGATAGCGTACGGGCACATTTTAAATAGGACGATTTTCACCACTGACGTTTTTCCCGGTTGGCCAGATTGATTGAGCGGAATGTGATGTGAAAGATGTTCGTAGAACTGAAGGCCGTTCTCAAGCTTTGATTGTCGTCGAAGCTCTCCTCTAAACGAATTCGATCGATTTGTGTTTCAATAAATTTGTTGACCGTGAAAAGTTTCTTTTTCGAGAAGAAACGCACCTCCGACGGTAAAAAAAGGCCACTTTTTCACTATTTGCCGTCTCTACATCTTCTGTTTTGTCGTGAGGGCATGCACTTTCTGTATTACGGCCTAAATGTAAGCTTCATTTGAGATATTCACCCAACTCCGTCTTCAAAAATTCAGATTCCTAATGTCATTTTCCGTGCAATTTCCGGTCAACTCTTTGGATCTTACTCGTCACTTTGCGAGCCCCTAGTTGCAATTTGTTGTTACGAGATATGTTTTGATAGACCAACATTCCATTCATTGTGAGGGTATTTGAGTCCAAACAATATCCAATTGAGATTTGCCAACGCAATACGTTCTTAGAGTGCTCTAGGCTCTGTCAAATTTTCACCTTGCTATCGATCGTTTGTGAAATACAGCCTATGAAAACTATGTAACATCTGCTACTGTGGGCGAAAAGTACTAAGCTCGTTTAAATTGTTTCGAAAGGCAATCTCTGTCGAATACAAACGTTTATGATTGGGACAAAATATTCTAAAAAGTTTCGAGTATCGAGATAGCGAAGACGACGAGGCCCTGTCTGGACTACAGGCGAGCTACTCCTCAACAAATAGTTGATACAAATATTGTCGATTGACAGTCCGAGGCCTTGATGAACTAAAATTAAATATCGGATAGTTAATACCATTTTGAAAGTCAATTTGGACCTCCGAAAGGTGCCATAAATGCGAAATTTCATAAAAACATCGCAGCGTTGAAATGCGTGAAACAACGCGTATCACAACTGTAGTTGAGATTTGTATGACCCGGAAACAGCCCATTGATTTGATGGATAATAAGCTAAACGTGAGTCCAGACTGAAAAATGAGAAATTCACTAACATAAATGTACACAAATGTTAGTAAAAATTAACAAATCCTGTCGGAGTTTCAATACCATTTGAATGCAAACTTCTCAGTTGTGCTTAGGTTTCGGGCTGTGGATGTCGTCTAAAATCGAGGTGATGGATAGTGTCAACGCGTGTCCGGTGTATTGCACTCCATCAGCCTACATCAGCATACAAGGAAAAAAAATGTGTGTTAGAGCTTCTCTTAAATATTATGCTTAAAAAACATCAAAAACTTGATGCGTTGGGCCGTAGTTACACAATTTGTGAAATTATAACATGTCGTCTAGGTTGAACCACTCTCATAGTGCGAACAATTCATATTGTAGCGAAGCATAACGGAACAAGTGTACCTCTAATCTGAATGTGGATGTTGATAAGGGCCACCGGACTTATTCACTCTATTCACTTTTATTCACTCTAAATCTGGCTTTAAAAACAATTAAAATAAGTGGTTCAACCTAGACGAAATATTTCACATTGTAATATGTCGTGTAACAAGTATATATACAGCAAAATTGGGCCCAAAACATGGACCATTCATTGAAGATGTCAGATTTGAACAAATCGCATAATTACAGAAGTTATGAGCAAAACTTGAAACTATGTTCAACCTAGACGCACGTCCCCTACTTTTTGCCCACAGTAGTATTCCGTATATGTTTTTATTTTTGTTTTTATTTGTTCATTTTTCGATCGACAACACCTAACTTTCGATTTATCTCCTATCCTTTCCTTCCAGGAGATCAAGCATCCTCCAACAGCGACAGAAATGCGCACAGCTCCACTGCCGATCTGCTGCAGGCCCAAGCCAGCCAGCTGAGCGCCAACGATTATCATCATTCACAGCACCAGCACAACCATCAGCAACACCATCAGCAGCACCAGCAGCACCACCATCAGCTGCTGCAGCAACAGCAGCAGCACCATCACAACCAATCCTCATCCCATGCCAAACACGCCGCCTTATCTGCGTCGTCTAGCCTCCCGAAACTAATGAACCAGCAGCATGATGCCAGCAGCAACAGCAGCAGCAGCAAACCGTCGTCCTCATCCGGCAGCGGCAACTTGCATCATCATCACAACCACACTTCGTCATCGTCATCGTCGTCGGGTCACGCATCAGCAACTGCAGCTGCTGCTGCAACAGCAGCAGCATCGTCAACATCGTCGTCGTCGCGGCAGCAGCATCACTCGATGATGGCGCCCAGCGGGGACATGAACAACCATCATAGCCAACACCATCAACAGCAGCAGCAGCAGCATCTGCAGCATCAGTACGCCTCTGTCTTATCGGCCATCACGCTGGCGAATCACAATCACCACCATCAACAGCAGCAGCAGCAGCATCAGCATCAGCACCACAATTCGCACCACTCTGCGCAGCAGCACATGATGAACTCGAATCACCACCATCACCAGCAACACCATTCGACGACCGCCTCCGCCGCCGGCATGATGTCCGTGCCGCAGCTGTACACGATGCCAGCCGCTTTGGCGCACTCGCTCAACTCACCGGCTGCTGCAGCCGCAGCCGCCGCCGCGGCGGCCACGGCAGCAGCGGCGGCGTCGCAGCAGCAGAATCAGCATCAGCACCAGCAACACCACCTGCATCAACATCAACATCTGCACCAGCAACAACACAACCTGCATCAGCATCAGCAACATCAGCTCGGCCATGGATTGTCGTCGCAGTTCTCGGCGGCTGGCCTCAAGTCGGACGGCAGCAGCTGCAAGTCGACGTCGACGTCGCAGCAGCAGCAGCAGATGATGATGATGGGCGGCGCTGCGGCGAGTGGAAGTGGCGGCGGCGGTGGAGACGGTGGTCCGCCGACGCCCGAGCACGAGTTCGACATGCTGCCGGAGCATTTGAGGGTGGAATGTGAGTATGAGCAGTGCTTTGGTAGTGCGGGAGTGCGAAATGTTGATGATGATTGTTCACCGTATTGCTGGGCATATTGGGTGTGATGTGTGATTCATTTGAATGTTGAGTTATTCGTCTATATTCGGTGGGTTTAATATTTCGCTCTGGTTTGTGATGCAGCGTTGTAGAGTAGGTCTGGGCAATGAGGAAAATGTACTATAGTTATGTCGAATGAGCTTTCTCTGAAAGTAGTAGCCAGTTGAAAAAGTAATATTGCGATACGTCTAGTTGAAGTCATCATATTTTGATTGCTTCCATAAACTACGTACTCTTTCCTTATCAGTCGGAGACAGTCGGGCACTACGTTTCAATCAGGAGCAATAATTCGATTAAATATTCTCAACATTACGAATGTTATGCGGAATTTGATAACACAAGAATTATCGATAAATAAAATTAGAAGTTTTACTTATTGGACCACTCGTGGTCGTACTAACAACCGCGTATGCAGAGAGCAATGACCAAGAGAGCCATGA
>JANTBZ010031980.1:0-13349 GCA_024741255.1 Exechia fusca
AGGGAGGCCAAGATCAGTAATGGGTTGTAGTGCCACTAAATCATTTATTACTTTCTTACTGCTGATGCCGTACTGTAGATACAAGTTGGGCAATAAAACTTTTGTAACACAGTTTTGACATAAGTTATCTCTCTGAAAAGTTGTAGCCAGTAGAAGTTGTCGTATTTTGAAACTCCCATACAAGAACTAAATCTTCAACTGCTCATATCTTCGGTCATAGGGCGCATTGGCCGGAGTCCTTTTAGACGGGTATCTTTATTTTGTCCCTAGAATCACCAGCTAGACGCTCACTGTGATCCGAAACGACACGTGCGTGACCTCCCCTTGTAAGTGCAAGTAGTGCAGTAGCATCGATGACGGAATAAATTGCTATTAAAGTTGATAAATATTTGTGCATATATACAGTATAGTAGGTACATCATGTATCTGTTTATCTCGTGCCTGTAGTATTTTACTCATATCATACCGTGCTCGAACACTCTCTCGCATACACGCCTCATTAGCCACGGGGATGCGTCGTCATTGCGCCACATCATCGCCGCCGTCCATATGAGCGATCGCACCAGGTAACACAATGACTGCCCCAAGCCAACCAGCCAGCCAGCCAGCAATGTGCTCGCCGAGTGTGCACTGGTCCGCTTGCATGCACCGCCGACTGCTGATACTGATGCCAACAAACACCGGCGCCGGCGCGTGACAAATGATTCTGGCATTATTTTCACCTCATATTTGACTCCACCAGGCCACGCTCGTGCTCGAACTTTCGCGCTGTTTACTGACTATACACACCGCCTCGGCCTCACCAACTCATATTAATTATGTACTACCCTGCGTCAAAATAGTCCAAACACCTATGAAATTGCATTTATCGTGTTCGCCCATATATTCAGGGATACCGACTGATATTCTAATGATACAGTTCCGTGGAATGAACATCATTCTATCATTATCCTTGGATCTACAAAACACACCAACAATTTGGTTTAGAGACCAAAACTTCACTGGTATGAATAGGTACTTTCGCGCTGTTTACTCACTATACTCACCGTAAATTCTCTAATCTGCCCTAGCGCTCCCTTATATCTACAAAACACACAAACAATTAGGTTTAGAGACCAAAACTTTACTGGTATGAACAGGAATATTGTTCGTTTACGATAATCTATGGGAATGAAACAGATAGGTCTTTCTTATGGCGTGATCGGTCACAGTTATAGAACCATCATGACAAGGTAGGTATGTATTTGTAGGTGTCCTAAGATGGGCGAACACGATTAATGGAATTATCCTGGTGTATGTATTGATATGACATTAGGTAGTACTATGGTACTAATTTTACATTTTCCGGTTCCCGTTATTTCGTATGGCTACATAGAGCATAGTCGAATGTACACGCCCGCATAACGTGTGCCAATGATGCTACAGCGCGCACGCGAGAACCAGACCAAACTATAGAGCGCACGTGTGCATCGGTCGTGCCATTGCCGGTCGTTTGGCTGCCGCTGCCGCCGTTGGCTGTGCATAAATGCGCGAGCGCATAGAATTACGCTTGCACCGACGCCGATACTTCGCTCTGGCCTCCCAGGCCTCTGGAACTACAACATAATGATGTAATCAAGAAGCGTTTATGTGGGTCAGAGTGGTGGTATTGAGCAGAAATTGGCGGAACCTCAGCAAAAACAAATGTTATATGTGTAGAAACATAATTTTAAAAACAATAAAACTGTATACATATATGTACGTTCGAAATTTTGTACCTGCGAATTTATTACCAGAAGCAGCAAGCATAATAAACCATTTTCACTGGAAGAAATTTGAATTAAGTTAACCTGTTTCCCGAACGGTGATAAAGTATTTTATCGAATTACTATTCACTGTAACTATTTAACAAATATAAGTGGCGAACTATACCCACATTAGTGAAAATCTTCCAATATTATTGCAAAATGAATCGTTCGTTTTCAAGCTATCGAGCTTAAAAGAACTGTATCGAAAGCATTTGTATAAGGTTAAGCTATTCAATATGCTAATTGTGACCTTCCTAGGTTGTAAAAAATGGATATAAATCCGGATTAAGGCGCTCCGCACAGAACCATTTTTCCAAATGATATATTTTAAAAAGATGGTTAAATGTATACATTTGTTGTTTTGTTTCGTTTTGTCGATCAGAAGAGTGTGGCTGGAGACGCCGTAGCCTCCCTGATTCCGAAACGGGCCGTTGGTTCCACCGCAGTTCGTTATTGTGTGGTCGTGCCCGTTTATGCTGCATTTGCATCTGCTGCTGTGGTTCAGGCGGTATATCTGAACTGCTCGCTTGCGTCGATTGCTAAGGGTGACCCGATGGCAGACTTGGGGCGGCGGCGCAGCCACCACTGTTGGTTATTCGAACGTGCTGCGCCGTGTGTGCGGATGGCGGCTGATTGTGTGTGTGGCGGACAGAACAGAAAACAATATTGGTGAATAACAATGCGGAAAAGGCATCCAATTAAAGCTGCACAGTGCATGTGTGTGTGTGCGTGGGTGGTGGAATGGGTGAATAATTGAATTAATGCGCATGAACGCTACGAGTTCACACTTGTTATTATTAACCATGATTAATGCGGAGTGGAGCGTGGTGTTGGTGGTGAGCGCAAATTGCTCGCGGTAACGAAATGTTTTAACAGCACGTGCTCGTGCGCAAGTGCCGAAAAGTTGGGAGAGTGTTCAATTAGATGTATGATAATAAACATGTTTGGTTTATTCAACTATTTAGTTCAATGAGAGATTTTTGAACGAATTTCAGCGTATATTATGCCGAAGTAATCGTATATTTTGACCGTGTTCTCACCTCTTTCAGATATCACAAGCACACGCGTCGAAGCCACCGCCACTAACAGCATTCACAGCAATACATTCGATTCGAACGTAATATTAATCGCTCGCGAAATGTAATGTTTGTGCTGCCGCACACAGTTGTTGGATTTGATTGAAATAATAAAAATAAAAATTAGACAGATATTGTGAATTGCTAGGTACATATTCCAATATTAGTTACGCGGTTGATCCGCAATCACAGCATAATCATGCATATGGAGCTCGTATTGGTTTTGCCAACCAACTGACTGATCGATAGGTTATGCGCTCACTTACATTCGATTCTTTTGAACACACGATGGGCGTGTTTCGATGCTGTTGCTGCTGTTGCTGCCTCGAATGGGCTTCGCTTCAGTGCTGCTGCTGCACTGAACAGTATCGGTCGGTTGGGTTCTGTGGTATTTTATGATGACAGAGCCAGTTGTTCTGCACGAGAATGCAGCTGATCGTGTGTGTGCGCATTTGTGGAAAGAGGCTGCTATAGCATGTTCTCCGCAGTGTTCTGTTGTTTCCGTGTTATCGTTCGACGTCCGAGCATCGAACGCACAATGCTCCGACATATAGCTTTTACGAACCGAGATAGCTCTGCATGTTTACATAACTCGAAGGCAGGCACTCACACATTCGCCAGACTCCATTGTTCGATATTCGCTTTATGCGGTGTAAGGACATGTGTGCTTGGTGGTTCTTGATCCAAAATATTGTTCAGCTAATATCGAATGTGAACGAACCAAAGAGCATACAACAAACTGGGGATACCAACATATTATGCGGCATGTGTGGTGGCTACTATGGAATCGATGCGAAGGTGGTGCGGTTGGAGTACGTGAAAAAGTTACACAATCTTAACATAATATAGCACCAGCATAACATAATGTCGCTGTCGGATTGTGTGCCATATGGATTCGCTATTGATGTGGATGGTTTGCGTGAAGTTAGCTCGAGTTGGGCGATATTGGCGGTAGCGATACTACCAGTCCCAGTCACCACGTCGATGGCGACGACGCTCACTTTCGTATGCGGATCAACCGGACATCGGGACGCATAAATTGTTGAACACGCACACACACAAACGAGCATATGTACACATGTATACATCGAATGAGCGTATGCTGTTAGAGCAGTATTTTTTATGATTTTATATGCGACGAATATTCTAACACAAGCATACAAATGAGTGCTGGGATTATTCGTTGTTTATATTTGTTCCGGTACTCATTAAAAATGCATGAGTGTGTATGTTTCTGTGTGTCTGTGGCGTAATGAAGTACGTGGATATATCGCCGTGAGCGCGTGACTTCCACTATCCACATCACCATTGCACGACCTCGCCATTTTCACGCACGCAAGTTCATTCACCATACATTATTCAATACTTTGTGTGACGCAAATATTTACTAGTTCCCGATTGAAGCAAAATACATGAAGAGAACACAAACTGGGTGTAGTTATCGTTTGGATCGTCCGATTGCAATGTGGTGCATGTGTTGTCAAAATAATACAAGCACGTTCGAGTGCAGTCGATTGCATCTCGGATTTGCTAGGACTAACCTGTGTAGATGGCTTTCGATAGCTGTTGCTAGTTGCTACTGCTGATTGGCCAGACTCAGCGCCTGCCAGTGCCTGCTTCTCTGTTCCGCGTTCGGGCGGGATGGAGTGTAACAGAGTTCAACAGGGTATTAGTAAACAGACGTGTCGTAACCACTTCAAACTGTGTGTGTGTGTGCCCGGTTGCACGAAAGGACGATGACGACGCCAAAGCTTCACGAGTTACGGGGAACACATCACTCGAATGTCAGTGCAATTCACGAGCAAACGAGCGCTCGATCTCTGAGAGAATACAGATATGCAGCATCGTCCACCACACGGGCGCCATACGGGTTTAGGTGAACATCAATTGTTTGGCTCCATTCTCTGCCACTGCACCGCCGTCTGAAAAGCGAATGTGAACAGATTATGGCCAATATGATCGGCAAGTCTCTCGGTAGATATCTGATAGCATGGTCGGATGATTCGCTCGAAATCATAAGCGACGGTCGCCTGTGCGGAAATAATTTTACTCACTTTGACGACTGATTCGTGCGGTTGCTCGAAATGAACACCTCAACCTCGAACGTGCGAAAGTCCGCCATTGTAGCCCAAGCAGCCCAACTACAGCACGTTGTTCGTCTGATTGGAGACAGTTTGGGTGTGCGAGAGCAAAATGCAATTTTCAGCATGAAATTGTGTAAACTATTGATCGTAATAACCACAGCAGCAGCTCCGACGTCGGATTAATACGACGGTAAGCGCAAAACATGACATATGAGTTCGACAACGGATTTATGGTCACCAGACTCGTTAAGCACTTTCGCCGCCATTATGTTGCTTTTGCTGCTGCTATTTGTAACAAAAGGCAGTTTGTTGTCCTGTTGTCAGCTGTTAAAAAGAGTTCTCTTTGCTGGATGTGTAAACACATGTGTGCCGGAATTCGAGACCCGGACGAACTCTGCAAACAGTCTTATCCATAAACTCAAACACACATGCATGCGCTTACACTTTTGCATGCATTGCGAATCTTGGACGTTGTGCACGAAAGCGCTCTTAACACACGACACCATTGCTCCTGCTGCTGCTTTCGCAAATGGATCGAGAAAAAACAGTGGAGTACGACGGGGTATTTTGTCATAGTAAGCGGAGCTATAAGCAAAAACCGAAAGCATGTTTTTTAGACGTTTTAAAAAGTTATTAATATTTGTTCCCAAGGCAATTGTTCACACTATCTTCTCGGCTGTTCAACTACATATTTGAATAATTTTTGATAAACAAGTTATATGGGTAAAATATGTTGCAGCCCTGCACCTCTTTTACTTGATGGCTGTCGTACTATCGTTAATAATTTCGCTTCGAAGTCAATCATTCGATATTTTTATAATTTATCGTAAGTTATTTCCAACGCATTGATTGGAGATGCATTATCGTTAGGAAAACACCAAAATCACATATAGGGCTCTCTAAATTCAGCAGAATTTCTTCGTCTTTGAAGGAAATAAGGAGGGGTGCAAAAATTACCCCGTCGTACTCTACGGAAAGAAAAGCGAAAAGAGAAACGTGTTCGAAAATGTAATAGATGAATATGTGAGGCATCGGCATATGTGTTTGTGCCGCAAGGAATTCCAGGCGCAGGCACATGTGTGTGAGTTTATGTGTAAGCAAGCAATAGTCGGACGACTATTTATGTTGCCACCGCCATGATTCCGTAAAGTCTAACTGCACCAGCGCATTTACATTCACATCCATCGCTGCGCGTGTTTGCCTTTCGGCGCACAAATGTTGCTGACTTAGCGATTTTGCGCACTAGCACGAAAAACCATTGTGCTCCAGGAGTCGACTGGATATCCGAGTTCTGTATGTTTGAACTGGCGTAGCATAAAAAACACAAAACCCACCTGCTCTGTCATCGGTAATGAGCGACGACGTCGGCATATCCAGATTCTCCGCGCTCGATGTGTTGAATTTCGACGTGAAGTGACCGTGAAATATTGTACGTTAGGATCTGGCCGAGGCGGCTCAGTGAAGTGACTGCGAAAAGACGAGAAACGAGAGAACAAACACAGTGTGTAAGTTAATTCAGTCAACGATACTCGAGGGAACGATCAATTATGGCTATGGCGTTGCTGTGAATCCACGATGTTCTGGAGCTCGTGAACTAATAACCTGATACACAACGAATTGGTAGAATGTGAACTTGTATACTACTTCAGAGGGCTTCGAATTGAGGCGAATTTCGACTAAGAATCTCTTGGATGAACAGTCAATATAAATATCATCTATTCCATACTTCACTTCCAAAGTGGCACATAGCGCGAACACGAACTTCCTTCAACGGAACCGGTGTCGAGTCATCTCGTGGTGAGGTTCGTGTCGTTCGCATCCCATATATTTCGGTGCTCAAGGTGGTTGGCCTTCTAACACCTAGGTAGGTCTCCTACCGCTACCCGACCGGTCCGCATAATCCATTAGCCAAGCTAGGTTCAAACGAGAAACTAACCCGTTTCCAGGGGGCGCCACGCGGAAGCTGGACTTCTACTAGGGCTTTGTGAGACAGTTACAAGACTGGAACTAAGCTTCAACTACTGAATAAGGCTTAGAACGTTCAGACTCTACCCTGTTCGAATGATTCGAAGGCATTCAAAATAACATGGCATGCGCAGTTCGCACACATGTCGTCGTAATAAGTGCGCGTGTGCTTGTGGTACTAGAACCTATCTCGAATGAGTTCTTGCGAAAGTAAGAATGCTATGTAGCTGCTGCACTATTGTACAGCAAGCGATCTTGTGAACGAAACGACGGTAGAAGTAAGATAGCATATGAGCACCCACACTTGTTTAAACAGGGCGCGACGACGCCAAAAGCTTCGTTACTATGTTAGCCAAGGGTGCGCGTTGTAGAGGATGTACCATAGCAAAGGAGCAGTTTTAATGGGTCATACAATTAGAATATAATATCCAATTAGCTGAGATGAAACGTAATAACGGAACGTATAAAACGAATACCTCCAGGTTAATTTGATTAGTATTCATTCGTGCAATATTATTTCTTGGCCAATTATGATTATTTCCAACGTGTTTTTTTATTTCATCGTATTTTACATAATTTATGACGAAAACATGATTTCGATCAACTCTCTGTTATGGAACACTCCTCACAAAAATTCCAGCAGCAGTTAGACCGGTTAGGTTACGAATGCGTGAGCCCAAGTTTGGTATGCACACGGAAGCACGCACATACGCGTGCGCATGAACCTGCGTGCACTCACTCACACACGCACGCACAGTTTCTGTGCACCCCAAAGTCCAACATCGGAGTATGTTCCGAGTTCGGCGATGGTGGTGGCGGTGTGACGGCAGAAGTTTCCGTTTCCGGTACGACGACACCCGAGTGCACATACGCACGCACAAACGCCAGCGCGCTCTCCGCATATTTGCCAAGTGCATTGAGTACGAGTGTACGAGTGCGCGTTACTTCACAGAGTTGTAGAATTTTGGGTTTGGATCGGTTGAGATGGGAACATTTCGCCTTGTGTGTAGGTACTTTGTTCTGTTCGCAGTTCGCATCATACCACATTCTAGTGCCATGTGTTTTTCGATCTTTTTATGACTATATTGTCCTTTATGTAATTGAAACAGCATCATTGTAATCATATCGAAGAAATGCGTACAATCTAAGAGAATACTACAAAACAAAGATAGCTGCTATGAGCGACCATCATGTCAGTCTGCTCCAAATGTTGTCCGGGTTGTTGTGCAAGAACACCCGAACTAATAGTTATATACATGCGTGAGTGAACGGAACGACGACAAAGGCTGTGTACTACGAGTATAAATGGACATTCTTTATCAATAAGGTTGCTTCGGCACACGAGCGCGCGCAAGAGTTAATGCGGAGCTATGTATGTACTCTCGGACTATGTTCGGTCCAATTACCAACATAGCGCGCGAAACAAAGCCAATAGCGTGCTAGATCTCCGCCAAGATGAAGCGCAATGAATCTCAGCACAAACGACAGCCCGAAACGGAGGAGCGCTCTCTATTGTTCGGTGCCAATGTGCCATCAGTTAACACGGACGTCTTTCTTCCGGTTCGTACTACATGGTTCATTAAGTCCCCGGAAGAATAATGAAAACGCCAATTTTTTATGCTAACTTCTTTGTATCCTCTACATAGTCTCCTCCAAGGCACATAGCCTAAATCCAGAGATCCTGAAATATTACAATCATATTCGGAAATTTTATCCCAGGAGATATCATTTAGAATTTGGATATCAATATAATAGATGGGACCACAATGCATATGAAATCAATAGTTTTTAGCTTCCAAACTTGTCTGTTCCCGAAACTATTTGGTGAACTTTACTGAGGTTTTCGTCAGTTACTGACACATTTGGACATCGACTGCGCGTATCGTCTTCGGTGCCCAAATGGTAGGTATACGGAGTTTTGGAAAACAATTGCAATTTTTGTTTTCGGTTGAGAAAGAAACTGTACCCCAAAAATTGTTTGCTTCAGCCGCACTTTTCCCATCAGAAAACAGTGCAACATCAAGAAACGAAATTTCCTTTTTCTCCAATAGCTCGTATATGATGAGCCGCGTGTTAAAATAAACGGCATAACATTCAAACTATTTTATGAAATGTAAATGAAAATGTTAAATTCCGCATTTAAAAGTTGGCACTTTCTGAAAATGTTATCAATTTGAAAGTGCTGACACCAGAACACCGATTCCCCCGGACTTAATGAACTATGTAGTGTATGCTCTCTCGAACTATTTCAATGTTGCTGCGCGCGGAACCTTGAATAAACAGATAAAACTCTCGCGATGCGTTCGTGCCGGCGCTCATACACTTACATAAGCACGTGTTCCGCCTGCCATGTGCACGTGCGTGGGAGCCTCGTACCGTGGCGCTTGATCGTCGCTGTCGTGGTAAGTAGCGCCAATTTGGCACGCACATACAAAGTGATTTTTTGTGTGCACGATGCGTGATGCTCCTGAGTGAAAATCGCAAACGTGAAATGAGCTTTCAGCGCAATCGCGCACGCGATGATGATGACGGTGGTGACGGCGATGGCGGCACCGTGGCGGCGTGGAGATGTGCTGACACATCAGTGGAAAAAACGCCCGGCACCACACATACACGCACGCACGCCACTGATGTTGATGGCGGCAGCGGTTTGTGCACGCGGTAATAAGTCGCATGGTGATTTCATGCATGCTCTTTGGCATGTTCGCCGAGCGTATTTTCCCATTTGGCTCAGATAGTAAATTCGGCTGTGCACAAATGCGTCTGCGCATACGCATGCATGATGCGCACGTACGAGCACACAGACGGAAAATTACTGGGCGCCGCCAGTCGACAACGGTCGAAATTGGGTGCAATCGCCGGCTGAACTGCGAATTATTCGCATTTCGCAGCAGGTTTTCGGTGCGTTCGCAGCTCCAATTCTAGCGGAATCGCTGGTTGTATTCAAACAAACCCACACCCGGCCAGAAATATTCGGCGCACTCTAGCGCACGATGTTTGGGGTTGTTAAATTAGTCTAAACGACTAGTGAACCCTGACACACATCACAGAGTCTTTCAATAAAATTCACTATGCGCGCGCACAAACGGGCACACGGCACACGAATTTATTCGTGCTCTTCCGTTTGCAGGTGTGTGTGCAAAACTATGCTGGAGTGCTTGTTCGTGTAATATGTGTCAGTGACAGTGCGAGCATAAAGAGCCGAGAACCGAGTCGAGAAGCTGCCGACGTTGAGGAGCCATTTAAACCGTCCAATTTGGCGTCTATTAAATCATTCAGCATACGGCCTCCAGAGTACTTGACATTTGCAAACACACATACACATACACACGAACGCTCACACACACGTATACTTCAACGCTTGGACATGGTAATGGGCATAGGCATACATGCATGTTCGTTGGGCATTCATCGTAAGTACATTCACCGTCATGCTAATGTGTTGGTGAATGTTCTCACGATGAATGTCCAATTTCCATCAGCACTCCAGTCCCTAGTCCGG
Organism: Exechia fusca; assembly: GCA_024741255.1. Taxonomy (NCBI): domain Eukaryota; kingdom Metazoa; phylum Arthropoda; class Insecta; order Diptera; family Mycetophilidae; genus Exechia; species Exechia fusca. The sequence goes on from JANTBZ010031980.1 coordinate 10,415, forward strand.
TATTATGGGCTGCTCCTCCTGGTTGGACGAAGACGATAACGGTGAGCAAATACAAGCACGCACGAATTACGACCACGCCTGCACTGACATGCCTCATTTGCTTCGATGGAGGCCGTACATCGGATGCAGGATCATGGAAGAGTCGCTTGTGGATTCGAGCCAAATGGCAACGAATTTGACGAAAAATATTCAAACGTTGAACATTACTAATCAAATCAGCATATTTCTATTGATCCAAGTTGAAATAATATATTTCACTCTATTTTTCCGTTTTCAGAAACCTATAACATTTACCCATAACATTGCAAGTCTCTATAAACTATAGGGTAAGATGGGGCACGTTTTGCGGGGGCAAGTTTTGCCTCAGCTATTTCAGGCCTTTAAAATGAAGATATTATAATGTTTAGTACACAGTCCAATCAATGTTATCCGGACAAAACCTTAGAGATAAACACATATGTTGTGATATATCCATTTCTCCTATGAAAAATGTCTGCAATCTATAGAACACGCGGAACTACATTATTGAGACCATGATAATAATTCTAGGTTTATGTCGGTATTATTCGTTTGAATGAGAATGGAAGGAACTTATTTGATATTCTACGACTCTGAATTTTATAGTTTCGACTGGAGGCAAAACTTACCTCCCCCTTTCTTCAAATCGTCATTAAAACATGCTCTCGGTTTTTGGAGTATAGCACCAAGCATAAACATGATACAGGGCAATAATGTCCAGCAAAAATATAGCCAGATAAATGGTCTATCGATTGAATTTTACCATTTCGAAATTGATTGAAAATTACAGACGTGGGAGCTCCTTCGAATTGCTTGGCAATGGGTCCAATGTGTCATATATTTCATTTAATTCGGTTTACTTTTCACTTATAAAATGGTGGTTCAAAACGTCGATCGAGCTAGTTCCTCTAAGAACCCTGCAGACAACCCTGAGCACCAGTCCGGGGTCCAATGCTCAATGCTGCGGAAGCACATTCCAACAAACATCCCAATCACACACACACACACACACACACACAAACACACACACACACAAAGAGACAGCGTCTCTCTAATTGCCGTCCACACACAAGGTGATTACCGGCTTCGGTGGGGAGCCGACCAACTTACACACATGTCGTGTCGCGCGATAACAATCCGGGAAATCTGAAATGGTCGGCAAGGGAATTGGAAACGGTCAGTTCAGTTTGATCGATTGTAGAGCATAGTAGTTGAATAGCAATAGGCTCTAGTGAGCGGATTGGTAATGGTTATTTAAATGCCGTGTCCAAGTAGTAGAAGTGTCGTCACAGCATTTCAGGATACGAATATTTTTCAATTCCGTACTTACACGCCCTAGCTACAACAGAATACGTCCTGTGTCGTTGCCTAACGCGTTTTATGTTGTGTTAGGTTCCGTTCGTGTTGGCGTGCTTGCGTGCGTGCACACCCATTTAACGTGGATTTATATCATCAGAAATGTGTGTGTGGGGCCTGTGTATTGTGTATGCTTGTGTGTGTGACGATCTATATAGCTGAGAATATTATGACTGGTTGTGTGTGCAAATAATAAATAAAATCGGTCTTTTGTTTGCCAATTCCGGCACGACACGAGCTCATGTTGAAATTCGAATGTAAAGCTCTTTGGTTACGAATGAATGGTTTTGAGCCATTCCTCACTTCCACACACATTATAACCGGTACACACATAAACACACACTGCACACACTGGCAAATGCGGCATCGTACATTTCCAGACGAGTGACCGGCTGTAATGTTTTTGCTGGTATCAGGATATCGAAAATTGCAAATATTCTGGATAGTATATTTCTCTTTGTCAGTTATGCTTCAGTGTATGGCATTTTCGTTCGTCGCTTGTCCGCTCGACATGTGATAAATGTTGGATGAACGAAGTGATGCTTACAATTCAGATTGATGGTGACTGCACTGCTGATGGGCGTCGTTACATTATTTATTATTGGATGTCTGGCACGTGTACTGCGCATGCAGATGGTGTCGCCCCAATTTGTGAAGATGCAGCTGCAGTTCTTCTTGTTTTTTTCGTTCATCGCAACGAACGTGTGTCGTCCAGCAACGGGATCTCGCGTTGGAGCCTGCAGACGACCTGAACTCAGGTTACGGACACACATAGAATTTATATTTTGCACTCAATCAAGTCAAGCGAGAATGATTGTACTACCTAACGTCATAATAGTACAAACACCTAGAAAAAGAAACACCTAGCATTATTCGGGTTCGTCCATCTATTCAGGGACAAAATGTCCCAATACAAAATATCAGTGTTTCGTATTCGGTTGAGAGCCCATAACTTTTTACTGGAGTGAACTAAAAAGATGTCCGTTCACTCAAATGAAAGGTAATAAAATAGCGCACAAATCCTTTCCATTAAAAAATCTATATTATAGAATGATGTTCATTGAACAAAACTGCATCATCAAATTTCGGGTAGGTGTCCCTGAATAGACTGGCAAAAACGAATAATGCGATTTTCTAGGTGTATGTACTATTATGTCGTCAGGTAGTATATAATGGACACATCAACAGCGTTGGTTTTGCTCGTCGCGGGAAGGAAATCGATGAGGAACCGAGCACAACAGCACACTCGAAAATAACGTCCAACGTTAATTTATATATGCTTTTGGGGAATCGTCTCGGTAGTCGCGCTCAGTGTGTTTATGTGAGATGCGATGCGGTCTTGTGCATCTCGTTCAATTCTGACTGCATTTTCATTTAAATAACCCTCCACTTTCCGGGCATGTCGTGCCACCATTAACACACACACGCAACCATTCCGTTGATTTATATTCACCAAAGATGTTGTATGTAAAGATGAGTCAAATTTGAGTTAACACATAAGCATAGGGACAATACAATCAAACGAATAAATGACACTTCACATATACACACACGAATTTCA
>JANTBZ010032091.1:0-13348 GCA_024741255.1 Exechia fusca
GTGGGCACAGCAGCACTTGGGCGACGCACTTGAGACATTCTAACCGGTCTTAGCGCCTGCCCACGAGGTAAAATTTAAAAAGGCGCGAAAAAGAAACTGTTTTCATGGTTTTATATCGTCTGCAGAATGGCGCCCTACTCGGCCGATTTGAATCCGATTGATTACAGTGTGTGGTCGATTTGACTGTCAAGAGCGTGTTCAAAGACTCACAAAATGTTGGAGGCCTTGAACCATTCGTTGCGACTGGAGAGGGTCGTTTATCGGAAAAATAGGTGCGCCGAAACGCACAAATTTCCGCAGAGCGTTTAGGGCTGTACTTCGCAACTCAAGGAATCCACTAAGGAGCCGACTCAAATCATCATGTTTGATGCTACAACCCGTAGGTCTTGACCTCCCTCAGACGATTTAAACTTGGCACCAGAAGAAGGAGCCGACAAGATATTTGAAAAGCCTATGGTTGAGTTGAAGTTTATTATTTTAAATGTTGGTATTATTCGTTAAATTGCAGGAGTTACGCTACAAAACGTTTGTCCGGATTATTTCTGGTCACCCTGTAAATATCTTCAACGCTTTAAAACTGGTGGTGGAAGTCCAATGCCTTTTGGTCTTTTGGTGGGACCAGTCAGGCGTAGTGTATTACACTGCTGACGCCAAGTCAAATCATCAAAAGTGATCGATACGTTTGAGTCAAGCACTGAGAGAAAAGCGGCCACAATTCAACGAAAGACATGAACAAGTGTTTCTCCAGCATGCCGATTCTCGACACCATGTACTTTAAGAGTGGTAACCCATTTCAGGAAATGCTTAAATGGGACATCTCACCCAACCAGCCCATGTCCGTTGCTTCATCTGATTAGCACTTGTTCTGATAAATAGCTCGCTAACAAGCACTCACGTTCTTAGGCAGCGGAAAATATGATTGATTCAACAAAAGATTAGCAGTTTTAAAGAAACTGAATCCGGATGCTGTCCAAAAGATGGTCAACAGAGTCCATCATTTTCAAAAAGAAATATTTAGCCTAACAAGCATTGAATGCATGATTGTACACAACGCACTAAGCCAATTCAACAATATAATTCGTCAATACATTTGCATTTCGTCCTCAACCGTATACTACTCACTTGTCTCTGACATGCTTGAGGCGGGAGAACTTGTGCTCGAGGATGCGCTTGCGCAACGACACCAAATTGCTGTCCGGCTGACCGGCAGCTGCTGCTGCTGTTGTCGTTGTTGCGCCGACTGTTGATGCGTGTTTTGTATGGGCGGGTGTTGATACTACTGATGCTGTTGTCGCGTTGGTCGCCGCGTTGGCCTGAAGTTGCGGACCAACGACGTGGGAGCTTGACGACGACGACGACGATGCGGACGATGTTGGCTCACTGGTGTCGCTGGCGCCAAGTTTCAGACGCTTCTTAACCGAGCCACCGCTGGACGTCAAGGTCGCTGCTGCTGCTGCTGCTCCTCCCGGTGGTGGTGGTGCCGCCGCCGCCGCCAGCGGCTGTTGCCTCCTGGTCGGATGCTGATGCTGCTGCTGCTGCTGCTGCTGCTGCTGGTGGAGGTGTTGTGATTGCGCTGCTATTGTCTGTGCGGCTGACGTGTGGGCAGCGACGTTTGCGGCGCCGGCAGCGCTGCTGGCAACGTTGACGGACGGCGGCAGGGGACTCGGATGCATTCTGCTAACATTGCTGGACGTCGCCGACGACGGCTTGGCTTGGCCGGTGACAGAGATGGGATGGGTCCTCGGGTGTGGTGCGGATGAAGACGACGCGGATGGTCGACTTGAGGAGGAGTGGGAGGCGGAGGCGGAGGAGGAGGCGGCGGCGGATGAAGTGGACGAGTGTGGTCGTGAATTGGGCGGCTGTGCTGTACGAATGGGTTTCGTATGCGCCGACGACGACGACGATGAAGTTGGACGCTGCTGCTGGTGGTGGTGGTGGTGATGGGCGGACGCAGAACTGCCGCTGTGCTGATGCAACTGTTGCGCTGTGGTGCCAGAGGTGGTGGTGGTGGTGGTGGCCGTGGCAGTGGCGGCCCGGTGTGCGGCTGTTGCTGCGCTGCTGTTGGTGGTGGTTGACGACGACGACGAAGTGGTTTGACTGTTATGGGTGTTGTTGCTGGGCATCGCTGATCCAACGTTCGACTACGGCTCGCTCGTTGGACGCTCGTGTTCGCGTACGACTGTGTGGATTAGTTGGGTGCGGGTCAGTGGCAGCAAAGATTTTCCGGCGTGTTTTGCGAAACGGCTTATTCGTGGTGTGCCGTAAGGCGCCGGCGCTAGCTAGCCGAATGTTTTGTTTTCAAACACAAATCACACACACGCACGCACACACACGCGCGTACTCAAGCACACACGCGCACATGTCGTCGAGGCCGAGTCAACAAAACAAACGCGCGCGGCTCTCAATGCTGTCAGTTTTGGCCGGAGCGTGCGAATTATGCTCTCTGGCGCGACGTAAGTCGCTGATTGGTTCATCGCGTAGACTCGCGCTCAAATCAAGCACACACACACACACACACACGCGTATCGTCGCGGGGCCCACACTGCTCAATACACACAAACAGTGCACACACACACACGCATGCATGCAGCGCTCCATTCAAACAATACAAATACACACACACACAAACACGTCTGAACTGCTGGTGCGCGTTTGAATCGGAGCATTCTCGTCGGCGCGTCCCAAATTGAATCCCACAAATTCGCCAATATCCCGCTGCCATCCGGCGGTGGAGACCGTTGCGTTGGGCACGCAGCACAGGGGAGCCCCATTGGGCGTCGATCGTTTTTGGATAAGATGAAACACACACGCACAAAACGTACGCGAGTCTGACGCGCTTGTACTTGCAGTCCCATACGCGCTTAAGTACTGTCGTTGCAACAACAACAACAATTCGCACACCGACATACACACAATACGAGCACGCTAAGCGGCCGAGTCCGAGACGAGACAGGGACGCGCGCACATACACACATGGAGGGCGGAGCTCCAATAAGCACAACACATACACACATTCTCAATTCAGCCCAACCGGCATCCTCCGTGGACATGGCACTCGCTACTGTGGCGATCCGAGCTAGCGATTGTGGACAAAAGCGCGCGCACTGCCACACGCACACACACACACACACCTTCGCGTGACGCGGTAATGCACGCCACAGTGTTTGTGGGCACTCCACTCACACTGCCCCAGTCCACCCCACACAAATATGAACAATTCAATATACACATACACACTGCAAATATAACACTCGGGTGGCGCGCGAAGGCGGCGACGGCGGTGATGCTGCGCGGCGGCGGCCTACGACGACGACAACAACAACTACAGACGCTGTTCGCGGTCGCGGCGAATCGAAATCGTGTAGGATCCGTACTGCGGTGCGATGTGTGTTTGTGCGCGCGTGGTTCGAGCAAGACTGCCAGACCGACAGCATTTGCGGCTCGCTCTCGGTCTGGGCGACAGCGATGCCGCCCCAGACAAAGTCGGATGTCAAAAGTACTTTAGCTAGTGCGCGTCGGCTGGAGTTATTTTCGCTTATTTTCGCCAACTATGGCATGTGATGAACATGGACATGAACATTCATTCGCTGCCGGAGGTGATATGATTGAAATTCAAATATCAATTGAAATTCAATAATTATAAATGAAGATTTTAGGGTCTTTTGTGCTAATACGCATCGCTGTCGGACACCGGCACGGCAAACGCGAGAGTACATTCTCCGGAGGAGAAGTCCTATGAGGTAGACAGAACGATACGGCATTGTGTGGGCAAGAGCGAGATGGAATCAATCTTGAGTGTGATCGGTAAAGCAGATCTACGTGGGTTAGCTGTTTTGAACTTCGGTACCGCTGTCGCTGCGACAGAAAGAGCGCGCTCGCTCGCTGTTTCGGAAAAGTGACACAGAGCAGCCCGAGGGGCGATTCACTCTTGTTCGAAGTCTCGAACGATTTCCGGAAATCATTGAGAGATTTCTAATAGATTTCCGAACATTTCCGGAATTTTCCAAAGATTTCCAAAGTTTCCAGTGATTTCCGAAGATTTCCGTAGATTCCCAAAGTTTTCCAGAGACTTTTTTCACAAAAATTTCAAAAGATTTCCGTAAATATCAAAAGATTTCTGATGATTTCCAGAGATTTCAACATTGATTTCCGACGAAGTGTACATCGATTTCCAGAGTGATTCGCCCCTCGAGAGAGCCACAGCAGTTGACCATCAGCGAGGCACGCACGCATTCATTTCCCATTCAAATTCGCAGCGTGTTTACGTCGATTTCTCGGAATTAAGATTTGCACAAACATTGCGCCGGTGTTTATTTGCGTCGGTGACATTCAGTGCGCGCGTTCACGATCATTCGAGTAGCAATTCCCCGAATCCGGAACGCACATGCGCAATTCCATTCACAGATCGCTCGCAGCTCGCACGCACGCACACATTTCGATTGAAAGCAGCTGGCATTGCGGTTTAATTGCGTACAGTGTTTTGTTGTTGCAAAGTGTCACTCGCACGCGAAACAACGGCGCTTAGAACGTGAACGTGTAGAAGTACAAGTACTCAACACACTCGGGCTCGGAGTGAGTGAGTGTGTACACGCGTCCGCGTCCGCATCGCAGTTCTCGCAAGCGCTTGCACTTCAAAACAACACGCGCGCACGAGCAGCAGCAGCTCGCAGCACAGCAGACACAGCAGCGAAACAGCGAGCGAATAGCAGCAGCAGCAGCAGCAGACGCCGAAGTAGGCAATCATCTCCGCGCATCTGCCAGCGAGACCAGCTGCTGCCGCAGGTGGGGCGCAATTACCTCGTCGGCCCCCAGCAGCTACTGGCCACTAACCGCAGCAGCATGGACACGGGCAAGGAGGGACAAGGTGGTGTTTATGCTGCCGAGAAAATCATTAATCGTCGCTCGAAACTGGTGCGTATATATGCGATTCAATCGTCGTGTCTGTCGTCGTTTCTCGTTCGCTCGGGCACAACGCAAATTTCTCCGTGCGGCCATCTTTGAATGAATGTGTGTGCGCGTGTGTGAGTGTGTGCACGCGCGTGTGTGTATATGTATATGTATATATAGTGCTTGTGTACGTTCGTTGCGTGTATACACACATTTACAATCGTGAAACCACAACATATTTCGATGTGCAGCAGCAGCACAATCCGGATTACTTGATTATTACAACCGAAAGGTGAATTGTGTGCGCATAAACATCTGCGGCGGCGCGGGTCACGTTGTAAAAGTCTGGTCGTGTGCTGGTTCGCGATTTGAAAGTGCTCCTTTCTCCTTGTGCGCAATTCCGTGTGTTTGAGCGTGTAGTGTTGGTGTTTGTGCTGGTTAGTGTGTGCGTATGTGTGCGAGAGTGTGTAAACAAGTGACCAAGGTCACTACAATCACCACCACCACCACACCACACCAAACAACCACTTCTGCGTCATCCGCGAGTGCCTTTTGTCCCCCGCAGCCGCGCATCCATGGCATTACATTCATCCGCATTTCTCCACTCCACTCACTCACACACACACACACACAGGGCAAAGTCGAGTATCGCGTCAAATGGAAGGGCTGGAGCACGCGCTACAACACCTGGGAGCCGGAGGAGAACATCCTCGACACGCGCCTGATCCAGATCTACGAGCGCTCCTTCTCGTCGCCACCCTCGAAAACCGGGCCCAAGCCCAAGAGGCCGTTCGTCAAACCCGATCCGGAGCCGCTGCCCGAGCCCTCGTCCTCATCCTCGTCGAGCAGCAGCAGCGGCGGCAGCAGCAGCGCCGGCGAGGAGGAGGACGATGAGCCGCCAGCGACGGAGACCGGCCCAGCAGCCGCCTCCTCCTCCTCCGCCTCCGCCTCCTCTTCGGCAGTCCTGGTCGCGGTGCCGGTGACCAGCGGGGCCACCGCTGCGGCGGCCGCCTTGGCCGATGCGGACAGCGACAGCTTGGAAAGCGTGCCCGCGCGAGTGCCGCAAACGGTCGCCCCCCAGCTGCAGCCCAAATCGCAGCCGAGCGGTTCATCGGCTGCCGGCGGCAAATCCGGCAAGAAGGACAAAGACACCGGCAAGCACGGCGCCGATCAGCAGACCAGCATCAACAAGTACTTCAAGAAGAAGAGCACCGCGTCCCAATCGTCGGCCGGCGCCGCCGCCGCCGCCGCAGCTACCACTTCGCAGCAGCAGCAGCGTGAGGCGCGCGGAGCTTCGCGCGAGGCCAGTCGAACGCCCGGTCGCGAGCTGGCCGCCGCCGCCGCCACGGCTGCCGCTGCAGCAGCCGATAATGCGGCCAAGAACGCCGCATCGGCGGCGGCCATCCTGTCGTCGTCGCTGGCGGCTGCGGCGGCGGCAGCGGCCGCTCAGCGATCCGCGACCATCGCGCCCGATGATGATGGCTCGTCGAGTTCGGGCAGCAGCAGCGAAGATCAGCCGCTGAGCCTTAGCGCCAAGTCGCCCGCCGCGCCGTCGCCCGTCGTGACCGCCTTCGGTTTGGCGAATGCCACCGTCGCCGCCGCAGCAGCCGCCATCGCCGGATCACCGGTGTCCGGCGGGCAGCTCCAGCAGAAATTGCCGTCGTCGGCGGCGGTCGTCACTCCAACGAGCTCGAATGTCGCGTCTGCGGACAATCCAGCTGCCGCAGCAGCCTCGTCGAGCGGCGTCTCAGCGGCAGTGGCGTCTCCGCTGGTGGCCAACAGCACCGCCATTCCGTCTCCATCTGCGGGCACCCCATCCGCCTCCGCGCCGCTGCTGCTGGTCGGCACCAAGCGCAAGGCCGAGGTGCTGTCCAAAGAGTCGGGCAAAATTGGCGTCACCATCAAGACGTCGTCGCCGGAACAACACCAGCCGGCCATCAAGGTCAGCTGCACGGCGACGAACAACAATCACAGCGCCGGCAGTGCCGCCGCCAGCGCTCCGGCGCACGCTCCCGACACCAAATCCGACCGCCAGCACCTGCAGCCCAACGCCCTCCTCCAGCAACAGCACGCTCCGCTGTCCCCCGAAACGCCCGCCTCCCGCCCCGAATCGGACACGCCGACGACGCACACCACCACCAACAACAACGACGTCGCGGCAGCTCCGCCGCCGCTGCCACCGCCGCCGCCGGCTGCCGCAGGCGGCAACCAGCAGGCGGCGCAGCGGCGACGATCGTCCGCCAATCAGCAGCAGCAGCAGCAGCAGCAAAACGGCGCAAACAACAATTCCTATGTGATAAAGCAGGACAAGAGTGGCGGCGACCATCCGCAGCCGCCAATGCCGGTGTCGCCGCGCACGGCGCCGCCACGCCTGTGGCTGCCAAAGGCGTCGGCGGTGAAGCGCAGCGAGGAGGTGTTCATCACCGATGTGACGGTCAATCTGGAGACGGTGACGATTCGCGAGTGCAAAACGGAGCTGGGCTTCTTCCGGCACCGGCCGCTCAAGGATCCGGAGCAGGAGCGACAGAAGCAACAGGAGCAGGAGCAGAAACAACAACAGCAGCAACAGCAGCAGCAGCAGCAGCAGCAACAACCGCAACAGCAACAGCTGTTGCACTGATCGCAGATGAGTTGGATCGCGCGGGGAGGCCAAAGGAGGGTTTTACTAATTTATTTGTTTGTATACGCAGCGCATTTTCCCTCGACCCCACACAAGTATTCCGCCAAGCCATCATCTCATCCGTATTTCTGTTGACCAGCTAGAAATCACCCAATTGTTTTTCGAATGTACATAGAATTTACACACACACGCAAGCACGCACGCACACTGAGAACGATAGAAGGCGCTTGAGTTCCGAATTTAACATTTCTACATTCGCGTGTATGAATGATTTCCATTTGCATTATTTTATTATCTTCGCTGCACGCATCAACAACTAATACCTACTATACTAATATTATTATTCTTCTGCAGGCTTCTACGTTGTATTATGTAATTTAACAGGGTTTGTGTGTCTTGTATAATATTATTAGGCGTACTGAAATATGTATGGTTGTTTTTTTCATAGTTGAGAAAATACACAAGAAAATTATACCTGAAAATGTTGATCGGATTTCGTGTTATTTGATTTACAATCATTTCCGAAATTCTAAAGATTTCCCAGGATTTCTGATGATTAACGGATGTGTCCAAAGGTTTCCGAAGATTTCCAAAAAAATCCTCTTGATTTCCCACTTCGTAGGATACACCGATTTCCATAGGGATCCGCCCCTCGTCCATTCGCCAATGTAGTATGTCGATCTAGTACGCCCTGTGGCTCAAGTACTCGCGCTGAGTGAGTGATATATTTCACTCAAATTCAAAATAAACACTTGCACGCGCGCGCTTTTCGCGAGGAACATCGAAATCAAACAGCGCGTGCCCCCGCAATTCCTATCCGCCCGCGCACAATGAACCCAACGCACTCAACGGCCCTCCACGCCGTCCACCACAGCCTCCTCACGCCCTACGTGCTCCGCCATCTGGCCCAGCACAACGTGCACACCGTGCACCAGTTCCTGCACTGCGACGCACGCGAATTGCAGCAGCGCGCCAATTTGCCAGCCGACGAAGTGCGCGAGTTGCGCGATGCGCTGCTGCGCCAACTCGGGCCAGCCCGCATCGATGGCCTGCAGGAGAAAGAGCGCAGGCAGCGCGACACGTTTGTGCTGTCCACCGGATTGAGAAGGTATGTTACAAAAGGCAAAATACAGTCGCGATCGCGATCATTTCACATAGCCAGCGCATACGCATTGTCGTCGCACAGTTTGGACGCCCTCATGTCCGGCGGCCTGCTCACCGGCACAGTGGTCGAGATTTGCGGCCCCTGCGGTGGCGGCAAGACCCTCCTCATCGATGCCATTGTCCTGCATTTCGCTCGCACCCATCGCGTGCCCGTCTTCTATGTGAGTACGAAGAACGCGCTCAGCGCCAAACGCTGGTTCGCCCAGCTGCGGGCGGGCGTCGGTGGCGAACCGCCGGCCGAACCGGCGGCCACAGCCGTGTCTATGGCGGATCCGGATCTGTCCGCAACGAATGACCGAAAGTCGTCGCGTCACATCGCCGACGCCATGTCCCGCGTGCGCTGCGCCAATGCTCCGACACTGCCCGATTTGCTGCAACTGTTGCGGCATCTGCTCGACGATCCGCCACCGCATCCGGCTTTCGGTGAGTGTCCGCTGCTGGTCGTCGACTCGCTGTCCTCGGTGCTGTTCGCCTATCAGGGCAGCGTCCACAAGGCCGGCCTGTCGCTGATGTGCGAGGCGCTGGCGCTGCTGCGGCGACTGGCCGTCGAGCGTCAGAAGTGCGTGCTGGTCGAGACGCTGGTGCTCCGAGGCCAGGACACTGCGGCAGTTGGCCGACCCTCGACAATCTCTCGCTATTGGCCGTCGTTTGCCGCGATGCGGCTATTCGTTACCCGACAACAGCCGACAACAATACCGCAAAATCGTCACGAAATCAGACTACTCAAGAGCACACAACATCGGAGTGGCGCTGACCTCCGATGTGAAGTTCAATTAGGTGGGGGCAGGGCAATAAGTTAATAATTTATTATGGCACGGCGAATCGTCGTCGAATAGGCTAAAAAAACACTTAAAACACTTAACACTCCTTGTTATCAATATCCTGGCACACGGTCTGCGCAATAAACTCTACTATGGTACGCGTCGGCCGTCCGGCCATCCCGTAGCGCAGGTACTTGTAGTCACAGCCGTCGGTCGTCTTCACGCCGGCCGCCTCCAGATGGATCCACGGCCCGCACGGCACGAACTCGCGCAGCACCGCCGCCTGGCGGCACGAGCCGCCACCCCGACCGGAGCCCTTGTTCGTCACGTCCACGGAGCGCTGCTTGGTCATCAGACGCGAGAAGAAGTCCCACAGCGGCAGCCGCCACACGCGGTCGCCCGAATGGACACCGGCGCTCTTCATCTGCTCCCACAGCTCCTCCGAATTGGTGAACACACCGGTGCACACGTTGCTCAGGATGGGCATGCACTGTTCGGACAGTGTGCCCACGTCCAGGATGAACTTGGGCGAGAACATCTGCGCGTACAGCAGCGCATCGGCCATCACGATGGCGCCCTCCTCCTGAGTGCGCGTCATCTCAATGGACTTGCCGTTCATCGCTTGCACGACGTCGCCCGGTTTGATGGCATTGCAGCCGGTCATGTGCTCGCACAGCGGCACCAGGCCGCGCAGATTGATGGGCAGCCGCAGCGACGCGATGGCGCGCATCGTCGCCACGACGATGGCGGCGCCGCACATGTCGCCGCGCTCGCAGCGCATGTCCTCCGGGTCCTTGAGGCTGAGGCCGCCACAGTCGAACGTCGTTCCCTGGCCGATCAGCACGATCGGGCGCTCGGTTTGGTCCGTTCCGTAGTAGCTGAGCTCGAGGAAGATGGGCGGCTCGCAGGAGCCCTTGGCAACGGCCAGAAAGGCGTGCATCTCTTGCGTTTCTGCCCAGGCGCGCACCTTCACCTCGACGTTCACTCCGGAGTCGCACAACACGTTGACGACGTTCTGCGCGAACTTGGTGGGCGTCATCCGGTTGGCGGGGCACTCCATCAGTTCGCGCGCGAGATTCTGCGCGGCGGCCTTCTGCATGCCGATCTTCCAGCCCTCCCAGTCGCACTCGAGGCCGCGTTCGACGTGGGATTATATTTATGTCTGGCCAAAGAATGACTTGCTCAATAATAGATTTTGTCTCCATCAGAAAAATGTTCCTTCATAGGTAGTCTCAAGACTAATCAGCCCATGTAGTAAATGGGCATTTGGGTAATATTTGATTCGTGGCTCTTCCATTGAGTTTCCCTCGCTGGTAGTTCATAAACCTCGTTTGAGAACTGGAGTATCTGGATAAACATGTGAAATAACTAGAAACATATTCGTGTTGTGCGTGGAATTTTATTTCAGATTAAACGAAGAATGCCGTTCCAAGAAAAAAATGTGTTGCTGAAATGCGCTTGATTTGGGTTTCATATCTAGAATCATTACTAGAGTCAGCCCATGTAGTATGTGTATATTCAGAAACAGCTTTTATTTGCCATCGATCATTCGGCAATTACTAAAGAAAAATGCACTTAAATCCCAGTTGATAAATTTAGAGATTGATATGCTATTCGAATTTTTAATTGACCCAGCCATTTTGAAGATTCAAGTACCATTTCGCATTTTTGTATGAAACGAAGCCTTGCTCAACAAATATACGGAATACTGCCACGATAAAAAGTGATTAGATACATCATGGTCGAGTGATTTCGGCGCTAACAAACTCAATATCGTGGTTTTGCAATTCCATATGCATTTACTTGTATCTGGTAGTTGAGAAAAATATAAAGCCAGGTGAATTAGACCACTGAATTGCTTTCCAATTTGTTGAAACAGTTTGAAAATACCACCTATGTTCCGAAAATGTCCAACTACACGCCATGTTACACGCCATGTTTGTGCGATGTTCGCGCTAAGTGATTAAAATTCGCCCGTGCCGTCGTCGACGTCCGCGGCAAATACAAGGGTCGTGTCGTGTCGTGTCGTCGTGTCTTCGTCGGCGTGTCGTCGCCCGATCGTCTCCTCGCTCCAGCCATTATTGCACGCACCATGTACACACTGTACACTGTACATCCAAGACTGGCGGGACATCAGAAAATTAAGCAGCACATTAACAAACGCGAACAAAAGCGCGTACGCGGAAAGTAATATACACAGCGGGTAAATTGCATTTGTTTTTCTTTGGCCATCATGTCTATGACTACACAACAGTGGGCAAAGTTTAAATTTCCCAGCAACATTGTCGGCATTCGGTCAACATGGACCGGCGACGGAGACAACCTAATTTGCTGGAAACAGTCAAGTCGAAATAGAGGGGAGACGCTGATGCTTCGCTGGCAAATTGGCATTAGGTCGATACCGCAATAGTATCAAATAAAATTTGGCGCTGATCAACTTTTTTTTGGGTCGTCGAGCGTTTGTTCGACTGACAATTGGAAACTTCGTTTCATGGCCGGAGGGCGGGAAGAAGTTTGAGCGAACCGAGGTGGAGCAGCTGAATTGAGACAAGCGACGTCTTTGGAATATTATCATAATTGCTCCGTGTGTGTGTGTGCGTGTGTGCGTGCTGCGTGTGTACTTCATAATGGAGCTGTTGCGAATTTCACCCGTCGGTCGTTTTCATTCATACTGATGAGCGTGAGCACGTTTTATATGTAATGCATGCGCAATATTGTGCAGGGTGGCCATATCATAGAGGTTTGGAATAACCAATGATTTATCCCGTAAAGTACACATTCCATTCAGACCTATTTTATAGTCTAGACCTTGTCTAGTAGGTAATATAAATGTTGTCTAGCATTCTATACTACCCCAATTAGTTGACTTGAACCATGCCAAATTTTGTTTTTTCAAAGTTGGCGACCATTTTTGGAGGACAAGCTACAAGGTGGCGCTTAATTCGTAACCCAATTTTAAAACGCTATAACTTTCACAAAAGGCCATAAATTCTAATTCGGTTTTCACATTCGTAAAGTGGAAAGTTGAATCAACCAATCAATATTGCGAATCAGACCATCGTGAGTGAAACCGAAAACTTACAATCACGACAATTCGACCACACTGCAAACGTGTGTGCAACGCGCGTTCGCCCGACGATGAAATATGCAGGCGGACTTGCATAAATGTCTGTGTTCGTTGCGAACAATTCAGTGCAGCATACTTTATATACGAAACCGTCTCGAACATCTCGGAACGAAAATCTATTACCCAGCGCGCTCACAAAGCGGCAGAGCAGCAGCAGCAGCAGCAGCAGCCCAACACACCACTCAATATTTATGATTCCGTGTTCAATACATATACAATGCGTATTAAATACGACGACGATGGGCGAGGAGGCAGCACAGAGGCGGCTTTGAACACTCTCTACTAAATTGTACATGCTGCTGCTGTTGCTGCCTGGAAGTGTGGCAAAATCGTAATTTTCCAGACACAATATTCTCCGCCGGCTCCGGCCAGCAACCAATCGGTTATGTATGAGAACATAAATGTAAGAGCGGCCCGTGCTGAGATTGCGTCTTACACTATACTTCATAGTATGTAGTGTGCAATATAGCCAGGAGCTCGAATATGCTCGCAACCAGTTTGCCAGTAATTTGAGTGCGACGATCCTCGTCCATCATAATAATAATAATAATAATTGCATGGATTAAATTGCACACGGATCGCAGTGCCTTTGTGCAACCAATCCAATCAATATCATTATCATTATCGAGGGCTGTGGACTCGTGATATAATGTACTAGGTATAAATGCTGAATCGAGCACAATGGTGAGAGAGCGCCCAAAGCTCGGTAATAATTAGAGTGCTTACTAGAGTTTTGAGGTAGATGAATCTATCAGTTGGACACACTTTGTAAGTCAGATGTTCATGTGG
>JANTBZ010032202.1:0-32380 GCA_024741255.1 Exechia fusca
GATGTTGATGTTGAACCAGTGGCCGATGGCCGGCGTCTTGACGAGGCAGGCGAGGGTTTTGTTGACGGGCATTGTGTTGGGTGGGGTGGTGGTGGTGGTGGAGGTGGTGGTGATGGTGGTAGGAGGTTGAGATGGGGGAATTTTGAATAACAATATAAATAACAATATGGTGGACAGTTCTGTGTACATATTCTGTGCTGATTAGATCGGAAATCGTTGCCGCCACATTCCAGTTGTTTCTCTGACTAATGGTTGTGTGGGTGTGCGTACGTCGGTGTGCGTCTCTTGTGTATGCGTCTGACAGATCTGATTGCTAGGAGAGAGTGCATTCCCAGGCCATCCAAAAAGGCGATTGCAGCGCATCTTCAATTTCTGTAAGAAGTTCAGCCGAAAAAAACGCATAACTTTTTTCTATCATAGCTCGGAAACCACAGGGGTCGAGGTATGAAGTGTTACTCCGGAAAATTCTTATATCTCGCTCATTTTTGAACATTTGAACTTAATGTTTCAGCACGTTATTGTATGAATTTCATCCCATCTGGAATTGGAACGCGCGAACAGTAGTCCGTTTCGATTTCATCCAGAAAAACGATATGTCTTCGTCACGTATTCACTTTTGTTTTCATATCTCCTCCCGCGATGAATTTGGAACCAAATTATGTGTACACAATACGGAGGACACAATAAGACACACATTTTAATAAAAAAAAACAGCCCGCTAGGACTACTGGTTTAGCCTCTATAGACACGTGGTTAGTAACACTTCATACCTCGACCCCTGTACTTGCATTAGTAGTCCTCGAATAATATTTTCTGAAGACACATTTTTGTTAGATTAAAATGTTCTTTGGAATGTTCATTTTATTTTAGGCTTTAACCCATCTTTGCCTGAAACATTGATCGTCATGAGGCGATATGCAAACGCGTTTCTCTCGAAACCGAGTTTTACAAATTGGTGTACAACATAAATCAATATTCTCACATACGACTTTGATCGAACTTTGCGTTAATTATTCACAATTGAATTATCTAATTGCCTACGTAGCCGTTTTTGGATACATTGAAAAATATGTTCTCTGTGCACGCTTTTGTACCGATTTTCAAGCTGAAAAAGTAGTTTTTGTATTCAAAACGTCGTCATATTTTATGGTCTTTTTTCAAATATCCCACGTATGCAACTACATTAACACAAAAAATTGCAGGATCTATCTGAAGACCTCCTTTGTCATTTCCTTATATTTCAGTATTTAAATAATATTCCGAAAAACACCTTTTTCCAGCCATATTTAGAGGACTACCCCCTCAATTGATTTTTTCGTCAAAGTGATCATAAGTACCAAATTGAATTTTTGACATGTAATCATTTCCCTTTGTACAGTATCCCAATGGCATCAATATTTGAAACCCTTGCATTTGTCATCGAACAATTTACTGATATTCCGCAGTGAAGTCAACCGATAATAATTGCCAATAAATCAGAAGTTGGTCAATAGAATGTCTTGTGAATAATCGGGTCGTATAGAACCAACTTTTGTCTTTGGAAAAGAGGTTGCGGGAGAAAAAATATTCTCTCGACGCCAGGAAAAGCTAAGAAAGAAGTAGCTCTCGTGAACAAGAAGCCGATGTTGTCGGTTCGATATTTTGAAGATAGAGTAGGTTTGCGATGAGAGTACACACATAGGGTGGGCATTTTTGGCAACTTTCTCGAAATTAGAGAACACTGCATGCGCAAAACTTGTTGAAAAGACTTACGATAACACACACCTACGTCCGCAGTTTACGCAGTGCGGCAGATCGGCCTATGAAAACTAAAACATGAGATGTGGACAATTGTCTGAGGTCATGTCGAAAAATACGTCTTACGCCATTATCTTCGAAAACCTTCCTGAAACTCAATTTTTTCTCGGAAAAAGTCTCAATAGATATTATTAACAACACAATTTATACAAAGCAGATGTCAGTGGGTGATTTGGGGGTAGTTTGGTGGCCACGAACCCAACAACAACTCCCAAACCAGCAACACGCTGATTATGCAAGTTTACGTGAACGATTTTTTTTTGTGTCAAGGTAAAAAATGTGTTGATTGAAGCTCACAACAACACACCAAAAGTTTAATCTTTTTCAAAACTTGTTGTTGAAAGTTATAAAAATCAGAAAAATCGCAAACTGTTCAACATCCGTGAAATTATTTTTTAAATGATAACTGGCGGTTCTGTATACGTCATAAAAAAACAAATAAAATATATTGTGAACAAATCTTATCAATAAAGGTTCTTCAGGACCAACGCCAGAGCGAATTCAAAGAGGAAAAACGCGTAAAAAACGTGAGAATGCGTAAAAACACGCATTTTCTGATTCCATGAGAATGCATTTTTTCAAATTTGTAAACTGCGAAGTATATTTAAAAAAAATGTACTAAGACTAAGAAAGGGCTGATAAATTTATCCAAATGCTGGATAACTTTGTCGAAAGTAAATAATTGATTTTCTCGAATAAATAATTTTTCATATTTCGTTCATATTTTCAAGTTTGCTGCACAGGTTCCTGAGTTATTGCATTTTTAAGCTATGCGTTTTTTCTGCCGCACTTCGTATTAACGAAAAACTGTTTTTGGTAACTTCATTTTGTTGTAATTTTTATCTATATCTAATAAATTTGGAGCACCCAATCCTGTGAAAATGAACTCCAAAGTCCTGCACGCGTCTCAGTAACCCCAATATTGCTAGCCGCACTGTATGCGAATCATAACCACTTGCGACTCGTTTTTATTTATTTCCCCATATCCACATTCGATATCGGACAGTGTCCATCGCCATCGGCCGCAATATGCAAAAAGCGTCGCATGATGTCGCACACCGTTTCGAGCGACGCGCTTGTCAGACCATCAAAGCCCTCGGCCTCGGATTCGACGTGTCCAAAAAGCTGTTGCATTGCAATTATACTAAAACGCCGGAGACGAGAGAGCGGCTGATACGAAAAAACAAGCCACTGCGATGCAGTCGCTGGTGCTGGTTGGCTGATGCTGGTGTGGTGTCGATGTCAATTAGGCAACAAACCGGCAGCCGGATTGCGAATTCGATACAGCATTTGGGCAGAATCGAATTCGGGTAGATTCAATTGGATGATATAATCGGATCGGGGCATGTTTCGCCAGTAATTAAAGTGAACATGTTTATACAACGTCCGCATCGAACTGCAACATATACTACATGGTTCACTAAGTCCCGGGAAAATTGATGAAAACATAAACTTTTAGATGAAAACTTTTTAGGTTACACTCTATAGTCTCATTATAGGCCGATAGCCAAAATCTAGATATCCCGAAATATAAGGATCACCTTCGAAAAGTATTTGGCGCTAACCCTTGCAAAATCCCTATTTTTCGCGATTTATACTGCCTCATTCTTTTCCTGGAGACACCATTTCTAATTTGGAAATTGATAATAGTCACTGAGGCCGAATATGGATAAAACCGTAAATGAGACCACAATACATAGACCAATCAATAAATTATCGACATTTTGTTGATTTTGACAATTGTCAGTTTTTGCGTAATCGCGGCGCCCTCTCCGCAAAATGCTTCCCAAAATCGCATGCACAATATATCTGAACATTTTTTTCATTCCTTTAGGGAATCAGGAATCTTTAGCTGTCGAACTTTTGTGTTTCCGAAACTATTTGGTTGACTTATTGATGTTTTCGTCAGTAACCGACACATTCAGACGTCGACTGTGAGCATCGTCTTCGGTGTCCAAATAGCAGGTACGGAGTTTTGGAAAACAATTGCGATTTTTGTTTTTGGATGAGGAAGAACCTGCACCACACGAAATAAGACATGTTTTGGCTTCAGCCGTACTTTTTCCTTCAGAAAACATTACTACATCAAGAAACGAAATTCCGTCTTCTCCAATAAACCGTATTTGATGAACCGCGTGTTACAATAAACAGCATAACTTTCAAACTACTTTATGGAATGTCATGACAATTTTTTATTCCGCTTTTAAAAGATGGCACTTCCAGAAAATGTTATCGATTTGAGAGTGGTTCCACCAGTTAGATTGTTATTAGTTTTTAGTTTATGTCTGTTTTTCAGCCTGGAACGTATCTACCGTGTTATAGGTGATTTATGTGTACCGTATTCTACTATATTATATTACTAGGTCTAGTATTTCAAAAAATTTCGTTTCAATTTCGGGTTACTATACCCTACGACCGTTGTGATTTTTGTTTTTTGGGCAAATGTATCTGCATCCCATGAACGTGAGCACTTAACTTATTCGAATTATCCGTTATATCGAAGCGTTTAGTAGATAGAGGCGTATAGAATAATTGACAAATGTGTTTTTCCATATGTTCACAAAATGTAAAATCGATTTTGGGTTTTGTTGACTTAATTTCGATAGACTGTATCTCGTGAACGAACGAACCAAACTGAAGCTATAGGTCATTGACGTTAGAAACGCTGTAGAATTATACTTATGGGCTTATGTGGGAACCCGTATGCTCACAACATCGATGCAAAACCGGAAGGAAACGTGAAACCGCCGGCTCGAAGTGTGTCCTTTGTATTTGAATATATATTATATGTATACATAGTATTATATTACATACAGAATACACAGATGGTATATAAAGCATATTTCCGTTAGTTCGGCGTGGACGTAAACAACACGACCATCACCCATAAATGCAACAGCACCACATAAAATATCGCCAATATCCGGATCAGCGGATAGCGGCGTAACAAGCCGCCCACGCGGACGCCAACTGCGTCCAGCGACGAGTACGCACGTTTCATGCGACGCGAGACGCGCGTATCGAACGGCGTCTCGCGCACGAACAGCGGCAAACGGGCTTTCACATCGTCGGTGTCATTGATGCTGCTGATCGAGGTGGAGGACGCGGACGGAGGTCGATGATGCGGCGCCGACATTGCCACGCGGAACTCCTGTTCGACACGCTCCAGCTGGAAGCGCAACGCATTGCGATCGGCGGTGACGCTCTCGAGTGAGTTCTGTTTGTGGACCAGCGACTGGGTGAGCGAGTGGATGCGCCCTTCGAAGTCGTGCGCAGTCGACGATGACGAGGACGTCGGCGGACGCACTGCTTGTTGCGAGCGTTGTTTGATGAGCTCGTCTCTAGAAGAAGGAGTTGAGATATTATTGAGGAGACATGTGTAACTATCTATTATACTAACTAACTATAATATTAAACTATTTTACTTATAGTATTGCTTCATAAAAATGGCTACATTCATACGATTCAAGTCGTCAAGTTTGATGATTTGTGGACTATGCGAAGAACATATATGATAATGCCGCTATAATGAAAGCCATGTAATGTCTTGGAATTAGTACACTTTGTCTACGATGTCTACGAAGCAATATTCAAATGAACTCGATCTATCTATCGGAAAAATAATGTATAACCTTTTACTTGACCCAATAGTAAACAGTCCTGCACTCACTTTGCTACAACGGTCGCCGTTGCAATCAGTTGCTGCTGTGCCATTTCTCGCCGCACCGTTTCAATCTCCGCTTTCAACGCACGTTTCTCCAACTCCAGATGTTCAACTTGTTTGGCATGATCCTCACCGATCGCTTGCAATTGATCGACTAACTGAGATCTCTCATTACGCAACGCCTTCGCCTCCAACGAGGACGCTTCCAGGGCACTCGACATCCGCAGTTCCTGACCAAAAGCCGCGCTCTTCAGACGTTCGTTGTCACGCCGCAGCAGCTCGATTTCGTCTTCTGGCACGGCGGCGGTTCTGCCGACGATAGCTCCGCTATTTTCTGCTTGTTTCAATCGTTCAATCTCCAGATCCTTCATGCGCAAAATGTCCTGTGCTCGAGCGCGATATGTCTGCAGTTCGACCGCCGCCTGGTCGGCCTCCCGCTGCGCCAGATCGGCTTGCGTCCGCAGAGCCTGGTCTGTGCAGGCGCTGCGCTGGAGCCGATGCTCCAGATCGGCAATGGTGTGCAAGTGGGTGGTGTTCGATTCACCGAGCTCAACAAGGCGAACTCGGAATGCTTCGCAGTCGGCCTGCAGATGTTGATAACGACAAAGAGAGAATTAAATTAGTTTGTTTATTCATTTTCCTATAATTCGCACTGCAATTCGAAATTCGATTGTTTGTTATGCTGTGTTAAGATTCCAGAAGATATTTCTGTGCTAACCTCATGGCCTCTGGAAAACCCGAAATCGGCTATGAAGTCCTGCTACTCTTGATATACAAAGGAGTATACTTATAAGGGAGGTCAAGACCCGTCACGGGTTGTAGTGCCGATATAATTAAGCAAGCAAGAAAGATATATGTATTTATATCGATTTTGATTATTTCCGAAGTGCAGCAGAAAGCATTCTAGCTTATTCAAGAGTTCGCCTGACGAGCCTACCTGCAGAGCAGCGTTCTGCGACTCCAGCTCCAGCGTGGCCGCTCGATTGTCCACTTGCTGGAGAGCGTTCAGATCCGTTTGCATCTGCTCCGCTTTGGCATTGGCCTCATCGCGTTCGGCCTGGATGGCGGTGAGCACGATCTTGAGGGCGCTCATTTCATGACGGATCGGCACATCGTCGGCATCGGCATCGCCGGCCGGTGGCGGCGTTGCCGATAATTTATCCTCGGTCATTGAGCTCGTGATTGTGTCGGCCTGCTGTTTGCTGCTGACCGAACTGACCGAACTCGCTCGCGATGAGGACGCCGCTTGCGACATCGAAATCGCCGGGCTCTTCTCGTCGACGACGACGACGACCAGCTGCTCCTCGGAGCTGCGGCTACTGGCAAGGCTGATCGTGTCATCTGCGGGTGTCGGCTGGGCAATGCTGTGTTTTACTACGACCCGGGGCGACGACGGGCTGCCGCGCAGCGAGAGTGCTTTCGGAATTGGTTTTGGCGACGCCGATGGTGTCGATGTCGAGGACTGCAAGCTGGACACGGATTGACTGGAGTGGATGCGCTTCAGTGGGATGTCCAGCGTGACTGATGAAGACATCGGCGGGACATCTGATGCAGCAGCAGTACCCGTTTGAAGAGACGAATCAGCGTCGTTGTCCGATTTGCTGCTGCTAGACTGCTGCAAAACGGTGGCGGCATTCTGATCGATTTTGTTCAGCAGATTTTCGGCCTTGCCGGCCAGATCTTGGAGCCAGGACATGCTGTTGTAAGTGATTGCGAAGCGAGAAACGCTGCGCGTTGGCACGAGAATTTGTATGTGATGAGTTGGCGAATCACTGTAATATTTAATAAATTAATTAGGCAAAATGTTGTAAAAACATTGTGTCGTGTCCGAATTCCGAATGCGAATGTTGACGAAGTGGATTTGCGAATAAACTGAAGAACCGTTCTCTAAACACATATTTCCATATCTGAAATCGGCGTACACCGTGAATCAGAA
Source organism: Exechia fusca (assembly GCA_024741255.1). Taxonomy (NCBI): domain Eukaryota; kingdom Metazoa; phylum Arthropoda; class Insecta; order Diptera; family Mycetophilidae; genus Exechia; species Exechia fusca. The sequence continues at coordinate 7,398 of JANTBZ010032202.1, forward strand.
TGAACCGCCCCTCATAACAGCTGTTGCAACGACAACAATATATGTTTTGTCGCGTAATCATATGTTGGAGACGGTAATACAGAGAACAAAGCAACGATTCGGAATAAAAGCTGTGTGCTGTGTATCGCAAAGCTTTCGAATGCGAGTCGGTTTGAATTCAAAATATAAATCTTAACGACATTTTCAACGATTTAATTTTATGTTTTTCTTTATTTCTGTATTACAGTTTCAGTTTCGTCGCGGATATGCGTTCTACAGGTCTGTAGATGTGTTTTGGTGTAGAATGTTGGAGTTCGATTCGTTAGAACTTCCACACACATGTGTGTCGATTTGTTGTGTATAAGCAGGTTGAAGTGGCAATTTCGTTCAGATATATTGAATGTAAGGGTATTCTTATTTTGCCTGGTTCATATGCTGGCAATACGTGTTGGTGGTCGGCCTGGGGTAGATTATGTAGTGTTCTGGTGGTTTTTCTGTTTATTGAAGCATTGTTTGTGATATCAATATTGACGATGATGGTATCGTTAGTATAATTGGAATCGCGTTTGTGAAAAGACTCATCCGTCATGCGTCGCAATATTTGTCCAAATTTCGTGTCTATAAATATGAGTTTTATCAAATACTGTAAACGTGTGAAGATTTCTCTTGGATTATGAACAAATCCATCACACAATCAAAATTGTCAATATGTGAACGTGTTTCATATGTTATATCGTATATCAGGCATATTGTCGTTTTGTTTGGTTGGTTTCTAATATGCATATTACTCTTTTTGCTAGATAGTTTGTTGCATACTTTAGTGATGTTTCAAGTTATATCATTGAGCGGTTGTTTGGTGTTTTCAACGTGTACCGGAGCTGATCATGAAATTGATAAGGAGATAGAAACAATTTCAAATCATTATATCAGAAAATAAGGGTGTGCGATGTCTGAAAAGTGGAAATGTGTTGGAAAAATATGGTGTTATGTATTTTAATATTGTTTTGTGTAACTAAAATGCGAACATTTCAGACGCAGCATATCCTCGTATAAAACCATATATATTTTTCGTTCCGTGTTCTTTGTATATGCAGTTGAATGTGTGAATGTTCAGTGTATTTTCTGTAAAGGGGGGATATGCATTATATGTTGTCTTCGTGTTTTTATTGAATAGCATCAGTATTTCTTAATCAACATACTATTGATTCAACATTCACAGATACACAAGTCTTTATCTATACATGGATGAATTATCGAGGGTGCACAGTTCTATGATGAGGTGAAATAGAGATGGATGATGTGCAGTTTTAGAAAGCGTACGATTATTCTTTTGGACATTAATTAGCCGTAGAAAACAGAGTTCTCCTAAAATATACGATATTGTTATATTTACACACATAGAAAACAGAGTGAGAGACCAAACGAACTAATTCTAATATTTCAACAAAACGCCTCTCATTTACAAAAATATCAGTGCGTCGCTCAGCGAGTGTGTGTTTGAGTTTAGTTATCCGATTGTATTGCTTCTTCAACAAATTATTGAATAAGGAAGTCTTAGAATGGTTGTGTGTTGTGTTTGATTTGTCGCCGATATGGCAAGTTTAACCATACACTACTCTGGGACTTGAAGTTCATTTCAATGCACAACTCAATTTACTCATTCTTTCGAGTCTCTGTCAAAACAAAAATAATTATTGGAGGTTGAATTACTCGACCTAATCAATGCTCAAACCAAACAGATACATGTGCACGTTCCAATCAATCTTCAATCTTTCAAGTGCCCAGAGTAGCATTTTAGTGTAGTGTACAGTGTATATTATGGATGCTGTAGTAAACATAAATCCTGATTGTATTGTTTAGTAATTGTGATATAGAAGTTCGAGTCGAGTGTCGGTGGTTGAGAGCATATCCTTACTTCTCCCATTTGTGCGCAGTCGATTTTATTCACATTTTACATTTTGTAAAATATACAACAACACAGTTGCGGTCTGTAGTTATTTATTGTGTCTCATCCAGGAGCACTTATTCGCTAGTGTTTAAAATAAATATTAATACATTTTGTCATACATTTTTCTGCAATTGGGTGTTGGTGGTGACACTTATAGAAATAATGTACAAAGTAAAATCTAGCATTGTGAATCACTATGTTATATGTTATATTATATACTTATTCCTTTTATTATATAATATCATTCATGTTATGTGTATGTGCTCTATAAACGGTTGTGTCTTTATCTCTTCTGAATGCTCTGCTCTATTTAGTTGGTTGTTGTCACTAATAATAACTAGACGCTTCCTATTCACGCTTCCTATCACTAACCCAATTTCCAATAGTCCTTCCACCCCTTGAACACGCAAGAGATCAAAAATAATGCAATTTCCAGAATGGATGAACTATTGAAAATCGGGGTAGTCCATCCCCCATCAACCCCATCCGCACTAATGCCCCTGCACAGCCGCACCAGCAGCCACGTACATCTCCCGATCCGCATCCGAGATCATCGAATAGTTGGCCGAATCCCGATCCTCCGGAATGCTGTGACACAGCAGCGGATCGTGCAACAGCTTCGAGAACGTATGGTGGCCGGCGCCCAGTCCGAGGATGCCGTACGGCGAATCGGCGTTCTTCACGTGCGGCACACGGCGCAGGAAGTTGGCGGTGGCGGCCGACGGCGGCGGGAACGGCGCCCCGATCGGGACGCCGGCGCCGGCGAAGCGAATGGCACTGGGTAGCGTCGAATGCTGTTGCTGTTGCGACGAATGCGAATATTGCTGATGGTGTCCATGCTGTGGCTGGTGCTGCACATTGCCGAAACTGTTCCGATTCACAGCCGCATACGGCAGCGAAGTGGCCGCCGCCGTTCCATCGACCATCGTCGCACCCATGCCAGACGCCGATCCCATCTGCATCGGCATCATTGGCACGCTGCTCCGATGATGGTACTGCAGTGGCATTGTGTTGCAGTGTGTCGCAGCCGCTCCATACTCCATGCGCTGGTGCTCCGCACTGGCCCGATTCATCGGCAGCGTGGCACTGCTGCACGATTGGGCCGATCCATTGGGCGCCATCATCACACCGGCGAGATTGTTGAAGCTCGACATTCGCATGTTCGTCGATCTGCCAAATGGCTCCTCGGCGATGGCCGGCGGCGGCGGTTTCGCCGGCGCCTTGGCGTGCGGTCGCGATCGGATGTAGATCTCTTCGCGCTCTTCGCCGCTCGCCGAATGGATGCCGCTCGAGGTTTCGCTGAGCGCGCGTTCGGGCGGCGATTGGGTGGCCGATTGGGTGGTTGCCGAGCAGCTTTCGGTGGAGGCGTCCGTGTCGGAGCGCGGCGTGAGCAGCGCGGTGTCGGCGGGCGGCACGCCGGAGTCGGCGCGACGGAGGCAGCGCGCCGTTTGACCGGGTGTCGGTGGGTGCTGCGTGGGTGGGAGTGGCGGTTAGAGAGACATGGATGTTAGATATTAGGATAAGTAACAAAGGGCTTCCGGTTCCGGTTAAGCGAGCGATTTATTCGTCGATTTTGTGAGCGGCTCACGTATCTGGCGATACTATTCTATACGATCGAACGAAATATGGTCATATTTTATATTTCGAGCGTTTCCTAATAACATATCGAAACACACATCTCAACATTCTACTATACGAAATTCGAAAGGGTTCATCTTTAAAATAACGCATAGCTCGATTAGTTTGGTGTTCGCGTTCACGAGATACAGTCGATCGAAAAAGGGATGAGAAAGATCAACGACATCTGATGAAAAAATCACTTACGTTAGCCTCATTTGCGTGCACGGTCACGGTGACCGGCGCCATCGGCGACATCAGACCGTCGCCTCCATCCATCGGATCAAGTAGAAAATTATCCGGCGGCGGTGGCAGATCGTCGTCGTCGTTACTGCCGTCGTGTCGATCAATCCGCCGATTTCGGTGGACGTCGTCGTGCATGTCATCCTCGTCCATGTAGCAGTCGTCGTGCATCATCTGCGGCGGCGGTGGCGGCGAGGTGGCCGAACTGGCGCTCGAACTGGTGATGGTCGTGGTGGTGGTGTTCGGAGGCTCCAAATCACGGGTGGACGCGTACGTGACGCTGTCGTCACGCACGCACGCCAGCAGTTTGCCCTCCTCGGACGTATCGTCGGCCATCAGGTCGTTGGAGTGATGATGACCGTAGATTTCGGACGAATCGTCATGGTGGTGGTGGAGGTGGAGCAGCTGCTGGCTGGCAGCTGGTCCCCTTAGGGTAGCATAGTCTCCGTCATCGGCCTCCCCTGGAGGAGAGGACAGACGTAGCGAGGTTCGACGGCCCGGATAGCTGAATACAGTGGATTCAAAAATACGCGTTCAATATAAATTGAGTATTAATTGTTGGGTTACTGAGAAGAACACACTCAACACACAAACAATAATGGACAAGCGCAATAAAACTCAAGAAACCACAAAACAATCACATGAAACGCTTGTGGACAAAAATTACAAAACCACAACGCATAACAAAATCCGAATTGTATAGTACGTGCAAAACCGATCAGTGAGAAAAATCCAATGCAAAAATCGTATCGTGATGTTCGATTTAGTTGTATCGCTGTTTTAGATTCGTCGTTGCTTTACCGCTTGCCATCATGTTCGCCCATCAAGTGCTCGTCGTGGTGGTCCGTTGACGTACTCGGTATCTCATTAAATGTTACTTTCAACTTCGGCGAACTCGGCTGCTTCGGCCAGTAAATGTCCTCCACCACTTTGCCGCCGCCCAACTGCTGGCCGTAATGGTGCAAGCTTCCCTGCAGCAGACCCTGCTGCAGCTGTCCGTTGCGTCCCGCACCGCCCAGCCGGGGCGACACCAGCAGCGGCTGGTTCTGGGCCATGCCATGCGCCGATGCCACCGCCGATGCACCGCCATCTCCGCCAATTCCATGCATCGCCCGCAACGGCGGCAACTTGAACGCCCACCTCCGCTTCGCCGTCAAGCCCAGCCACAGCACGATCCACAGCAGCAGGTGCGTCACCGATCCCAGCGCCGCCAGCAGCACGACGCCGGCCAGACTGCCGCGATACGCGGCACTCAGATCGTGCATCAGAGCGGCCTTCACCACCGCGAGCGCCAGCACAAAGCACAGCGAGGCGCAGTGCGCAAAGTACACCCACGTCTCGCCACCGCCCGTCTTATCCGACGCCGAAATCCGGCTGCGGTCGCGAATGCGCGCCGCCAGCCGCCCGTGTCCGTACAGATAGACGATCAGCGCCGACGCCAACACCAGCATGCTGGCCAGCAGATACAGGGCCAGCGTAACAGTGGCGTTCAGCAGCAGCTGCGGCGTCGACGATGCGCTGCTCCCAGCCGGTCCGCACACCTGCAACTTGTACAGCACCGAGACGCCAGCGAAGCCCAGCAGGATGTCCAGCCCGTTGGCGACCAACGCGCAGCTGAAGACCAGCGAGAACGCTTTTGACGTGCCCCAGAAAACGGACGGATATTGCGCCGACCAGATGAGGATGGCGGCTGCCAGGTTCATGAATTCGAGGCTCGGCGAGGAGGCGACCGGCGGCCAGCTGCGTGCGGGGTCCAGCTCGCCGCCGCCGACGCCGAGCAGGCGCTGCAGCACGCCCGACAGGCCGGTCAGGCGGCGGACTGGCGTTGCGGCGGACACATTGGAGGCGGCGGGAGCAGGAGCGCCAATCAGAGCCGAGGCGCGCGGCATGAATACGGCTGGATGTGTGGTAGTGTCGTCGTCGGATTCGTGGCGGTTCATTGTTAAGATGAAGTCGTCGTAGCGTTCTTCTTCGTCGGCGGCTGATCGTTTGGTTTTTCGACCCGTTTTGGTCGACGACGGTTTGATTTCGATGATTTTCGAATCGGTCGCAGTTGGTGTGACAATGTTCGAGCTGAGATCGGCTGCGTCCGCCTTGTCCGGCTTTACAACGTGGATTTCGCTGTCACGAGTCGCTGGCACTGCTGGTGGCTGGTGCTGTTTACGTGTTGATTTCGAGGCGCCACCAGTAGTCGGTTCAGCTTTGGCCGCCTTGCGATTGCCGGAGTTCACCTCGAACACTGGCGCCACACCGTCGAAATCATTGATGCGCCCAAAGTCGAGCCGAGAGTTCGATTGCAGCTCGAGACGCTCGTCGACGTCTTCGCGGTGTTTCGTCTTGTGGGCCTTGCTGGGCGGCGTCAGTTGTTCGACACTATCCTCCGCCAGCTCTGACTCCTCGCGGTTGCGCTGACGCTGACCGTGTTTTCGGCCACCGCCTGTCTGATGCGACTTCCGACCGGATTTTGGGCGTTCGGACTTTGGGCGTGCTGGAGTCGCGACCGCCACCGACGCTGTGCTGGTGATAGCTGGAGCTGGCTGCCCAGTGCTGGTGGATGACGTTTGTGTTGTCGTCGAGGAGCTGGTCAGTAGGGAACCGGTTGTACTGCTCATTGTTGCAGCCGTTGACAGCGGAGTCGGCGGAGCCTCAAGCTTCTCGTACATGTCCGCTCCGTCGTCCGCGTCGTCGTCGTTGAAGCGCTCGATCAGATGCGTCTTCTGATACAGCATGTCGTCGAGCAGCGCCGCTTCGCCGACATCGTCGAAGCTGTCGTCCACGCCCGAGTCGTCGGACGAATCTTCATCAGCGTCCGCCGCGTTGATGGGAACGGGGAAATCGTTCCGTTCCGGTTGATCCCGGTTCGACGGACGATTGCGTTTGGAAGTCAAGCCATTGCTGGCGTTCTGATACGGCGAGGCGGACGTCATGAAGGAGAGCACGACCGTTCGGTCTCTGTGCGGCACCAGAAAGTCGAGCTCTGTGCGCCAAATTTGTTCTGTGAATGGTGGAAAACAAATATTAGTTGTGCACGTTATTGTGTTAGTACACAAAATGCTGTACCCATCACACTCAACGGAGTACCCAGCATGTCCAACAAGGTTTTGTGCAAGCGAGCGCAAGCGTCAACCAAGTGCATACACTCTAATTACTATCCATTGCACAGTTAATCGTGCAGGCAACAGCTTATACCCACACAAATCGCTGCCTGTTTTTTAGTTCTGTCAAAGAGCTTTTGTTTTGCGATGTTTCAATGTGTAGGGCAGACAAAAATAATATTATATGAGTTTATGCTCAGTATTCGAATGAATATTTTTTAAATTAGTAGCATTAACAAGTTTAAGGATTCTTGAATATGACATCCTCATCCAGACAGACATAGACAGCAATGTATAACGAAAATCTGTATGAGTAGAGTTTGAATTATGACTTTTGATATACTGGTATTATATAGTTATAAGAATTCCACAAGGCTCTTTCGATTATATTCATCGATATAAGGGTGCGTATAGCGGTGCGTGTTGTAGAAACATCATGCACTGATGTGTTATATGCCGAAAACTACTTTGTGTAGGGTCAATGAGGTTTAAGTGCGAAATTCTTTGTCGACCGCACGCTTGCTTATCGCATCAACATCAGCGCAACGACGTTACTGGAGGGCTCTATATTTTCGCTTATTTCTTACGCTACCACACGTTTGGTTACAAGTTACAACTCACGAAATGTGAATCGTTATCAACGCGTATTTACCGAACTGACGACGATGTTAATTGGGTTCGGTCGTCGTCCAAAATTAATCAATACTCGATCCCTACGATTAAACGTGCGTGCAATAAATCGTGCTCCCCTTTCATCATTCGCCTGCGCGTAATATAGGTAGTAGGTAGATATAAGATGTGTTTAATCCGACTGCATTCTTAAAATCGAAACATCATATAACAAACGTACGAAACAATCTCAAGCCCACATAGTGGAATACGCAGCGGGAAATCGATTCGAACATACGGTAGAGAATCAATCAGAAATACAAATTTAATTAAATCACGATTGTTCATCTCATAACTATACATGCTGTATACGCATTGTGGATGTATTTGCTGATACTCTGTGCGGGTGTGCTCAACTCACAATGTCGTCCGAAAGCGGTCGCCCGGGAATTAAATTATATTTGTTCACCTCTATCCATCGCTCGATGTCACCAGCGGCGCCGGGATCCCCTTTTAATTCGTCCAACCCGCACGCATGTGAGTAATATAGCACGTGAGTAATATAGTAGAACGCAGACGACTGATATAGAATATACATGCTCGCACATCATTTGTCGTGAGCAGTACACTAAACCCGCAATATTAATATGGGATCCGTTTGCTGTGTGGTTGATATACGGTAGATGTATATATTCATGCTGGCATCCCGATGTCGTATTATAACGTTATTGTTTTGTTTGAATACGTAAATGGATGTGTGCACATAGCTCAGTATCACCTGCCCGCTTGAATGTGTGTTGTCTGGTGAATCCTCTCTGATTATATTGTTGGCGATTTGCATGTTCACCCCAGCGCAAACTCGCACGCACTAAAATCAGTCGTCGACGTAATGGCACTCCAGGGACTGGCATATTAACGCACACGCACGCGAGTGACAATGACACAGCACAGTTGCTTTGGATCTAAACTTCATTATGCACCAAACGCAGGTAATTGCACCACTTCAAGCAGATCAGAAAAAGGGGCGAACGCATAACAATAACAAACCAGAAGATAATGGGCTGAAGCGAAAGTCAACACAGAACGGTATTGCAGCGGCACAAGGATACTGGTATGAATATTATACACACTACCGTTCACAAATTACGCGCGAAGACTGTTCCGAAAGAAAAATGCATGTTCGAGCGAAGTTTTCCCATTACCTCGCATGCACTGCTGGCGTGTCTGTTTCGCAGTAGTTCTTACATCGTCTGGCTCGTCTAGCGTTGCAATGAATTTTCAGCACGCGTACAGCATAAATACGCAAGCAATGTTAATTTACAAACATGGCGTTGCTGTGTTAAAGTGGCTCGCATAAACCATAAGCTACACATGGTGTGCTCAGCAAGGACATGCCTCTACCAAAGTTATGATCTCTATCTGTGTGTAGCTCCATTCCTCACGACAACTAGCAGGTCTATTGCATTGCCTTATCGCTCGCATAAATTAAACTCCCATCACGACCACATGTCGCGCGATTCCACGATGGTAATTTCAATGAAAAAAGTTCTGGGTTTGTGAACATACACAAACATTTCGAAGCCGCATAATTTCCGAATCGTGTGATGTTCTGGTTTGCGGTTACCGCAGTTACAAGTTTGCATGTGCACATGTGCGTCTTGGTCTTGGTGAGTATCGACAAGGGGGGGCGACTTGAGGGTGGCACGTGCGCGCACAAAGAACGCACACACTCTGAACCGAAAGCGTTCCGGCGTTTACTCCCCCCCTAACGGACGAATACTATTCCCGGTTTCTTGCTTTCCCACCGCCGAACGTCGGACGACTTACCTCGCTGTAAATTGCCATTCTCAATCAGACGCGCCTCGAGCAGCAAGCGCGGCAGCAGCAGACACAGGGCCGCAACGATGTGCACGAACGCCGAGGTGGGGCCGCCGTGTGTCCATAATGCTCTGCACATGTGTTGTTGTTTGGTCGCGTTGGCGGCGAAATGTGGGCAACGTGAAATACAGAAATTAATGCTCTATGCTTAGAGTTGTGTGAAGTCTTGTACACATAGTGGTGAATATTAATGTTTATCAGCTAATCAAATTTCTGTGCATGTTCTGTATGTATTTTTACGGGCATACATTACAATTCTGTAAATTTTCCACAACAAACATCGAGCGTATTACACTCTGTGCACTCTTCATTTATGCGATACCCCATCATTGCTAACGAAAAGCATTCCAGTGTCTACTATGTACGTACCGTAAAGTGCCACCTTTCGCCTCCGCCTCCAATCCGTCCTCGGGTTCCGCGGAACATTTTCCGTTTCCGCCACCGCTCGCCAGCTTGAAGCCATCATTCGCCAGATTACCGATCTGTGTGTGGTTGCGATATGGAAAATTCATAAAGCAAGCGTGGTTAGAATGGAATTTCGCATAATCCTGGAGCGGTTGAACACGATTATTATTTCACGAACAACCGCATGTTTCGCGTTTGAGCATCGAGCTCTCGGGTTATAATTGCTGCACGCAAGAGCTCCCAGAGCTATATAATAATGAAGTTCGTTCCGTAGGTTGTGTTCGAATGCTTTGAATGCTTTTCATCAGGAACGTAAGCGATAATTAGAATGTGTTGACACTCTGAAACCTACCCGGAACACGGCACAGCAGAAGAATATTGGCAGCAGGCAGACGGCGACCAAGCACATCACCACCTGAATGCTGAGCTCCGCGGCCGGTATGCTGTGCTTCCAGGTCAGCAGTGAACAGCCTGCAGCAAGATATTAGAAAATCAATTTTATTAGTGACGTTTCCACTGCATTATAATTGGTTTTCGAACTCAGTTTCAATTATAATGCAGCCTGCCTGGATATTTTGAAACGTTATATCTCGTAAATGCGCAACTCTAACTGAACAAGCTATATAAGTGTCATTGGAAATGAACTGACTCGACCTATGGAATGGTGTATTGTATTGCTAGATGCGTGCGCCCGTATGCTCACAATATCGACGCAAAAAACCACCCACAAAACCGGAAGGCCCTCAATACTAGACCTAATATAAAGTAGCGTCCGTTCGCAGTTCACACTCACCCAAATACCGCTGGGCACCATCCAAAATCAGATAGGCCTGCACAACGGTCGCCAGCACTCCATACCAGATCGACCACAACGAGTTCAGGTGCAATTTCCGCCGGCGCTTCGGGCTTCGGCTGTGCGGCTGCCGGTTGTCGCGCTGCTGCTGCTGCATGTGCGATTTGGCGCTCGCACATTGCTGGCTGCTGGCCGTCGTGATGACACTGTTGCTGATGCTCGAGTTGAGGCTGACGCACTGCTTGGTGGAGGCACTGGACGCGTTCAGGAGCGAGCGATTTTTTTTGTTGCTCATGATGCTGCCGCCACCGCCGCCACCGCCGCTGCAGTTGGCCATGTCGTCGTTATTGTTCTCGTAACCGACCAGCAGCGAGCCGGATATCGACATCGAGTATTGGTGTTTTTGGTGTTTTTATGTGAGCGTGTTGCCTGTGATGTTTGTGCATCCGATTTGCACTCACAACCATGCACGCATCCGGCTTATTTGCGATGCAATTTAGTCTCGTATGCAAAACGAAAATATCCCCGGACACACGATTCTACAGTGATAATAATAATTGCATTATTGAATCGTCGGGTGTGGGTTAGGGGTGTGTTAACTCGCTCGAGCGAGTGTCTCTGCCGCCGTGTGTATCAAAATCGATTATTTGCTGGCGATGGCGGCGGTATCACGTTGATTGCCAGCACAGTTGAATCGCCGCTGTAGTCGCCGGGGTCCTCGTTTGTACCGCATAGCGGCGGTACATGGCTTTGATTTTTCTCGTATATTCGAGTGGAACAAAACGCAATCTATTGATGCTGGTTCGTTTGGTGCACACACACACACATCCAATGATGCGCAATGCCTGCTGCCTGTGCGGCTATAAACTCGGACGATCTCTATCCAATCACTGAGCTGAAAGGCGAGAGAAAATGTATACAAGAAGCAAATATTAGTTGAATGTAAATCCATCGCGAATTTAAATCTATATAGATAAGATTATACACGGACATTCACAGAATCTAAATATTCACTATTGAACATCATATTCAAAAATAATTCTGATGACCATTATATTAGGATGATTTGGTCACGAATGTTGAGGGTGATTGAGAGCTTACTTCCAACTGTCACACGCAAGTGGATTTTAAATTGGATTCCAATGATCCAATTTAGGGTTGAATGTATGTAATGTCATGCGCACATATCATACGAATGCAGACCCTTTTGGGCGATTGAAAACATTCTAATTACAATCTCATTACTTTGTTAAATATCTCTCAACGTTCTCATTTATTCAGTATTTTCAATGTGTTCAGACACTTTATGATAAATAGAATAATATAACGAAAATGTTATTCCAACGGTAGTGCTATGCTGGGAAGTATCGATCCAATATCGAGAATTCCTATGCTGGATTACCCCTATTACTTTTTGCGGTTGATTGCCTCAAGAAATCAATACGCCATTGTTGTGAACTGTGGACTGTGCCGCTTTGCCGGCAAGTGTGTGCAGTGGTGTACACTTATCGGTTTTATTGCCAAACACATACAAACGCATACTCACTCTCACAAACATGTATACACATTCTCAAATGTGTGTGTGTGTTGATAATAGGAGCAAAACAACAAATACGAGTTTGGGAGTTTTGGGGGTGGCTCTAGCTCAATTGTTTGTAACTTGACATTTGAGCCTGCGCTTAAGCGATGCATTTGAAAATGCAGAAACGGTAAATGTATAGATATATTCGGACTGAACTGTAGGCTTTGAATCGATATTGGCATTTCAGTATGATATTTAGATGTAGGAATTTGTGTTTCAGCAGCACGATAATCTACACCACAAAAGTCGAGCTGCGATTACGATGACGATTGTACAAGAGTTAAATTCCGCCCTTACTTACGTTACGGGTTATAGCCATCGTCACCACATGTGTGAGTGCAATAGTATGTTATTGCCGACTACACCAATATCCTTTTAGTAGATTTGCTGCCGGCTGGCAGCGGCCCATTAGAGAACATTAATCACGAGCATGGAGATGGTTTTCTGGTGCATATAATTCATTGTGCACACTTTTTCGCGTTTGAAATCTTGTAGTAAATATTGCCAGTTCTTTTTGATATAGTACATCGGAATATCATATATTTTCAATGGTTATCATGTTCCTATACAATTTAATGCATTGTTCCCCAAGTGTATCAGTAAAGGTGTCGACGCGTCGGTTCGCCACATTTATGTCATTTTTCATTTCGACCGGAGAAAATGCGATGCGAGCGACGCCAACTGTTCCGCACATTTTGCGCAGGTAACAGCATGTGGTATGCTATGTGAAGGGAGTATTCACAGAAGGTTGGCGGCTCCAGCGTAATATGAGTTGACATCACGTCGACGATTTCGTTGTCATATTTCACACGACGCTGGTGGCGAGTGCAAAAAATACCGTACGCCAAGACAATGGGCTGGAGACGAACATTATACATTAGATTCTGAAGCCTCAACCGCAAGCGTATGCGATATAATGTCGTCCCGTTTGCCATACGCGTATGAGTCGCGGTATGAATGCGTCTTTTCGACGACGACGACGACAACAATACGGCGTCGTTTACTCATTCGACAATACAGGGTGTGCCGTTTAAATCCAGAGAAGAAGAAAACTGAATTTTTACATATTCACTTATAAACATTTCAAGCGTAAACCGCGGCTGGAAATGGGAATTTAATTCATTCCGGATTTAAGCGGCTAATCCTGTATGTATACTACATATGCATATGTGTAAATGAAATGTGCTGCAACAACCACGACGATGATGGGTTTAATGGTAAACATTACACGGGGAGCTGCGTACCATTACTGTTTAGTTTGCGTCCCGACGAGCGCACACATGTGCGCCACACGCACACACACACACACACGGATTGTCATTTTGCCGGATACGCTTGACGTTCCAGTCGGTTCGGAGAGCTCAACGCCACTCATCATCATATTACGCGCGCGTTCATTTACACTTTACGTTTACAGTGTATTGCATAGACACACGGATCACATGCTATATTAAGTGACATTTAAATGCTCACAATGGTTAGGCATGACGGCCCATGCGATGCAGTCGAACGTCTATTTGGGCTGTGTGTATAGCACATGTTCGGCACGCCGACTTTATGGGGCATGAGAGGGTGGAATGATGTCGAGGAATAGGATTTCTAGTAGTATCCACTCTGTATTTTGTGAATGCTTGGAAGTGTGCTGTGTTTGGCAGCGAACTGTTTCACATACACAAACACAAACCAATCTCCGAAAACTGCGACATCGGAGGATGTGCAATTCAACAATGCACGTATAAGATTACGTTGATGTAATATGCAATATGTTGGCATGTTGGGCTAGTCGCTCGCCGAAATACTATTTTAAACACTCTAAAAAATATGTGCCAAGAAAACATTCACTTGGAAAATAATTGACAAAATGTGCTTCAAAACGAAAATCGGCTTTGGAAATAAATGTAAACAAAATAAAAAAATTAATTAAAAATTAAAAGTTTCGGAAATTTACATAATTACGAGAGTATTCAAATAAAATGTCGGTAATTGGAACCAGAACACTGCTCGCTGATATTGTAATCTGCTGATTTAATCCGAACTCACGCGGAATTAGTCGCGTACACGCGGGAACAGCCCGGTTCGCCGTTGCTAGTCAATTGTCTGCAACTTGGTACGCGACAACTTAGTCGAGCGAATTGGGATTAACACTCGATTACACATGCACAATCACGCACAAGCACTAGGAGGTTTTACAAACGTTTAGTTCGATTAATTGCCACTCAAGAGCACTGGCGTAGTTTCCAATAGATGGATCCGCGTTTGAAAGGTACTCCAGTGCATTTTCATTTTGTATAGTATGTGCATAGTTGTAGAATAAAACGAATGTAGTCCTCCGCGATGTTTATGCCGTATTGCCGTATATGCACGAGAAAATGAAAATGTACCATGTATGTATGTATGTATGTATGTATGTATGTTCTTATGTTGATGTTGTACATGTGATGTGCATATACCATGTTAGGAAAATCGATTTTCCTACCGCCGACACAAGCAGTCGGACGCGTGTCGCGCATGCGAGTGTGTGTGCGTGATATTGCTGATTGTGCGACTGCGCTAGGCACCAACTACCAACGCCCGATAAGACAAACAGGGGCCATCGAGTCAAACTGCCGCTGGGCTAACACAGAAACCGACACACACACACACACATACAACATACAACGACACACACGCACACGATAATGAGGAGGTTCATTGTCCCTATATCAAATGCATATGCTGTTCAGTAGAACTTATAATAGTAGGCACATTAGGAGAGACGTGTTGATTGCATTGTGACTGAATACTTCAGCGCAAATGAGGTCGTTAAAACATGTAAGCTTGAAACGTATCTCACGTTTTTCTGGTCTCTTTCGAAATAATTAATGATCTTTCACGTGTTTAAATATAGAACTTATTGCAGAGCAGCCAGTGGTGTACAAAATGCATTAGCTCATTCACATTGCGTACCACCCACGAATCTCTCCAGTCGCATATATGGGATGCATGCTGAGATGTGCACTTCACAGATTGGTCCATTAAAAATGTAAGTCAGTTGAACATCCGATCTTGTTGGCATGCTCAAGTACCGAAATTTGTAGTTTTCAGCCAGCAGCAATTTCTTAAATTAATATATGCATCTGCTTCATCTTCGTTTGTAGAAATAATGATGCAAATGCCATGTTTCCTAACAAGAGTCCCGGTACGGTCTACCTAGAAACGCGCAGACAAACAAATGCACGAGTCGTTATAATGCTCCGTGTGTTGTAATAAATCAGCTGTGAACACACACCAAATTAAATTAAATACAAATGCCGCTCGAGTCACAACTACAGACAGAGTATGTTGGCATGCATACGACTATGTGGCCGTCTGGGTGTTGTGATGTGTGTGTGTGTCATATACGACTTTCCACCAAGTCTTGTTTAAGTCAGTATATTCACCAAAGCACACACACATAATTCAGCAGTTATGTTTCGACGTATTTTCTGTTTTGTGCCATTCATTTCACAGTGATGCACTCGCGTTTTGGTCGCGATAGTTTTATATTGTTTCAGCAACGACTACGACGAACGACGACAACGATGAATGCGTGATCTCGTTCAACACGCACGCAAACGGCACTCGCACACACGGTCGCACTTCTATTTTCGTTGCGTCACGTTTCCGATGCACGATTTTCCTCGCACTGTGAGTATTTATGTAGACACGGCGACAACGGCGCGTGCATTGTACAATGTACAACCTTATATACAGTATGACTTCACAGTGTAAACCAACTGTGCATATTTCGACTTCACACCATCCCGTGCAGAATTTTATCGGTGTTTCTGTGCACCATGTTTGTTACGAAAGATACATTACATACGCTAGTTTTATCGCTGTATTCTATTTTCCAATTTGTTTGCAATAGGTCGCGATTAGCCTGCGTTCTAGCCGACTTTTATAGTATCGCATGTGATCAGTGTTTATGGTTAATAGCTACGACAGCGAATCTATGCGGCGCATGTGCGGTGCGTGATGGCGACTACAAAATACAACATAATTGTTCTCTGTACACACACACACATTACTGCACATAACAAATAAGCGGCCGATCGATACACATGTTGTACGCACTTGTTCAAATGTCCACCAATGGCGCAAATGTCAGCCGATGATTGAGATCGCACACGGCACACAAAAGAATAGCAGTCGCTCAATTCACACGTCGACACGTCCGTGGTGTTTTCGGTTCGTTTGCTATAATACATATTATTGTGGTGCGCATCGCAGAGATAAATGCAGACTCTCGGCCTCGGCGTGTGTCCATAACTGTACTGGATTGGCATCTAACACAGGCGTCACACGTCGCACAAAACAATAAAAACGGGACTTCTCGTTGCTATTAGTTTGGTAAATAGTAATAAATTGACCGCTTGCACTTGACACATTCAAGCGAGCGATTTGACGAGGGTACGAACCGACCGCACACCAAACAAAATAATACGACAGAGCGCACCATTGTTGTCGAATGAGATTTGTTGCGGGATTTATCGGTTCTGGTTCAAACCAATATCGCAGTACAGAAGTTGGAGGCGTGTGTGTGTGTGCGTGTGTGTGTGTGATAGTAATATGATTAGAACGGGATAATATGCGGTTTGTGGTTTCAATGAGGAGTGAACGTTGCGATGCCCAATATCACGCGTGAGTTAAAACTTATAACCGCGAAACAATGGCTTGAATTATTAAGTAGGTAGGAGCAGGCGTTTAATATATTATGTTGTGCAGCGCTCTGAACCGTGCGCTCTACAGCAGGTTGTTGGTTCCATACACATCATCGCGGCACGGCTGGTTTTGTAAGCCGATATCGTCGTCACAGATTTGTTTCACATTCGCCTCGTGTAGCACCTGCCACCATTTACTTGTACGGGGTCCGAACGCGACGTGACCGACGAGTCCTCGCGCAAACACATGCGCACGTCGATTTATTCGTTTCCTTCTCGCAAGATCAGGTACCTGCTGCGATACACATGTGCACACCACACACATCAACGCATACGATCATAGCGACGCGCATTTCACTGTGGCACTGTGGTATGTGTGTTCTGTGTGTATGTCTATATGTGTGTGCCTTTGGGCGTTTGACACACTCGGCTCGACTCAGCCCGGCAGTGCTTTAGATAGTGAGTTTTTGTTTATTTGTGTTGCAACCACACGAAAGGACACACACTTGACTCAAAAATAAAAAAACACACATCAACGTTAATAAACATAGATACCGGTGTTTTGTTTTGTATAGCTGAACATGTAAATCAAATCAGTCCTTCAGCTATTTTCAAGCGAGCACTCCATCATGAATGTCTGTCGAATCTGAAATCGGATATATAATGAAAGTGCGCACTCGCAGTGAATGAAATGCGATTCGATCCCAAACGAAACGGAATGATGTTCGTAGTTTGCTCCAATCAGTCCAACCAGTCCGAGAGAAACACGCGAACAGCGAATATAAAGTTCGGATTTTGCACCTGCTCGCGATGTTCGCCGAGTGAGACAGACGCCAGACGCTGCTAAATCGCCGCAATCCAATGCACAAGCGTAATCATACGTACGTATAATTAGGTTGCTTTGTGGTGCTGTTTCGTGTCTGCGCCTGCGTCTTTCTCAGCTCTTTTTGGCATGTGCACTTTGGCTCAAATATCATCCAACATTATATGCGAACAAGCGAGAAGTGTGAGCCGAAAACCTTGTTGAATAGCGAACCGGAATACCGATTCAACCATTTACGACTTGAGTTTATTCGCCCAAGTATTTATCGAAGTGCAATTGTGGTCATTCAGGTGTCTTTAATTCAGATATCCAACCCAATGATTGTACGTGCTTCAACTGTTCGGATTTTCCAATTTCACTCGTCTCCATTGTCGACGCCATCGTCATCGTAACTTTCAAAAGTCCGAATTGGATTTAGTGCTCAAACCGATTGATCAGAAATAAGAAGAAACATCAAATGCCTTATTCTATGCACACATTGGATTGCACCCCTCCGCGCATCTGGCGCGGTTCACATCTCATAAAACGAGTAGGACGGGAGCAGTATTTCACGCGCCGAGCCAAGTGCCGGCATTTGAATGGCTGCGCATTGCGCACATATAGACGCATGTTTGTGCGTGCGTGAAACATTGCGATTCAGAGCGCACCGCAACAGTGCTTGTGCGCATTGCCTAGCATCAAAACTGGCGAGCGCGTTCATAGGGTGTGCAAACACCGCCACACCCACACCAACACATCAAACACACATCCATACGAACAGAGGATGATGGTTGAAATTGCTATCCATTTGCGATGGCTTACGATTCTTTTCTCGCCCCGCATTATTATGCCATAGTACGCTTAATACTAGTACTACTACAGAACGTGTACACGCAGTGTGCAAGAAAGTCCGTTGAATAATGAATGAATATATCCGGGTAAAAGAGCATATATCACTTACTTTGGGGGTACTGCAAACGTGCGAATTCAGCGACTATCCGTGTGTGCGTGTATGATGCGAGCGGACACGTTGAGGTATTTTATGTATCCAATATGCGTGAAATGTAAGTATTCCAATTGCGACGTAAAGTGTTTGTATCACTGAACCTGGTAGATGTGTTGATGTAATGGATGTAGGTAGTGAGTGGGTGATGCATATAACATGCGTCGTTGACACTTTCAATTAGTTATTTATATTCTATGATATACCATGGAACAAAATAGTTATAATGAAAACCACATGCAGCTAAAAGTCAAGATAACTTTTCCTTCAATACCGCAAGACGGCGACACACTCTTGTACACATACACGAAATGAGATACACTGACACACACACACACACACACACATACTCACAAAAACAAAACACACACTCGCACACAAGCGCCGGTACGTAGTGGTCGTTGCCCTTTTCCGGCTTTGGTTTTCGGGGGTGGTTATACCATCTATCTGTGTATACATACATATCTATGTTGTTGGAAGTGGGTGCACGCGCCACAAATATGTTATGTACTTCATGTGTGTGTGTGTAATATCGACAAACCGATCTGGTCAATACATGAAATAAGCACGCTTTGTATCACTCGCAC
This sequence comes from Exechia fusca, assembly GCA_024741255.1. Taxonomy (NCBI): domain Eukaryota; kingdom Metazoa; phylum Arthropoda; class Insecta; order Diptera; family Mycetophilidae; genus Exechia; species Exechia fusca. The sequence goes on from JANTBZ010032202.1 coordinate 26,621, forward strand.
GAGTACTGAGGTATCGATTGATGCAAACGCCGCTAAACGTGCACGTGCAGCGGAATTTTCGTCGCGCTCACATTTTACACTTAAATCCAACCCCGTATTTAACACTTCACAGACGAGGACGTTTCTGCGTCGTTGCCTAAATCAATTCACTCACACCCACCACTGAAAATCCTTTCCAACGTGCACGAAGCGAACGGACGATATTGAACGGAGTTCCGAGGTACGTACGTCCGACGAGCACAACGGTCTACTGGCGAATGACGATTGAGGGCGAGGGCGAACGAACGAGACACAAGACTACCAGAGAGAAAGAGAGAGAAACGCTCGGTGTTTTGCTTTGGCCCGACTGGGGTGCATATTTCCATTTCCAACGAGTATTCATGCCAAGCCGCAGAGAACGATGATAGTGTTGAAAACGAACGGAAAATGAACCGTTGGAAAAGCGCCGCGATTTTCCGAACGAGATTCTTCTGTTGAGGTAATAATAAATATATAATAAATTTGTAACCTCAGCGTAATAGTCTAAATTAAAATGTCATCGTGTTCTCCGTGATGTTTGTTGTTTCGGAAAACAACTGAAACCGATAACACCATCATCGATGTGTCTCGACAACCATCTGTGAAGTAATTCCTAAAATAGATGTAATATGATCCACAGCAGCAGCTACACCACACAAACCTATCAACACATGCACATGCATCTGAAGTCTGAGCAAGGACATCTTGCCACGAAGACGCCAAAGATTCGCTGAAGTGCACCAAGACCATATGTTTGTGCCGAACCCGAAAGTTGTGTGTTGCAGCGACGCAATATCTATGTAAGACATCTCGTTTTTCATGAAGCGCTGTTGAGTACAATGCGCAGCATTCGGCACACCCGACGAATTTCAAGTGTTCCAACAGCAGCGTTATATTCAATTTACGTCTCATATGTTGATATGTGTTGCTCTCGTTTCGACATCAACTGCTGCGCAGAACATGCGTCAGTGCGTGTCTGCTTCTGCTCGTGTGTCAGGCACACTTATTACATTACAGATAGGCGGGCTTCAAGTTAGAATGCACACAAGCTATGGAAAGCGAATGAATATTAGTATACGCGAACTCCTTGCGAAGGACGACACGTGTGCGTGCATGTTGCACGAGGCTCGCGCGTGCGACTTGCGGGTACTAGACATATCGTTAAAGTACTAACCAAATACATAGAGGGGTGCATTATATTATAAATTATAACCACAAGGCCCGGATTTTCGAATACAAAACAAATGTGTCTCTGAATGTGTTGACGTTGTGCTGAATATTACATAGGAACTTCTCAGTTGACAGCACTTTTGTGTACTTCGGTTTGTTACTGTGTGCTGACGACGGTCTATCAATATTGGTTTATCTACATCGCATGCAGAGCTCGAACCAGGCCGATGCAACGCTGAAACCGTTTGAGCTCGTAAATACTAATGCATGACGATATGCTTCACCCACACATGAGTCCCGCAGACTGCAGCGACGGACTAACCAGCAGGCTCATTCAGCGTATGAAATTAATTATAATTAATATACATAAATTATAACGTTTATCGCATTCCAATTGAGTCGCGTTACGTGTAGTTGTTTCACATAAAAAATATCGGATAACATCGGACGGAGGACACGCTTGTAATATTTCAATCATCATGCTCGCGCTCGAAATAACATCTGTTCGATACGGGGTCCGCCACAGAAGAGGCGTGGATGACGATGCTTCGATAGACACGTACGCACGCACGCACGCACGCAGCGCACACGTTCAACACGCGCGATGGCAGATTAACGATGCGCGCAAGGAAGCGCGAAGGATCATAGCAGCACACTGACTATAATTCTAGACCAATACGAAAATCGACGACTACACACACAACCAGACGTCGTTCGATACGATTTTTTCTATATGTTTATCGCCTACCTGTCTACGTGCCAGCGTGTGCATGAGTCTGATGAATTATTATAACAAAGGTGCGATACACCATGTGGCATTCGGCGCATCGAACGTGTACGCGCGTAAAATGAGAATACCCTTTTTGTGTCGATTCTTCGCAGCGTGTGTGTATGTGTATGTGTTGGAAGTGAGAGGTAATCTTGAGATTCATGCTTATGACAATCGAAATAAGATTACAGCTGCACAACTTCAACGAAAATATTGTGTGAAATTGATAGGCTGTATTAATGAGGGAACTCGGGAATAAATTATACAATTTATTGATATGAATCATTCATACATACATATAATTAATATAGTTATATCAAAAGGTGAAATACTGAATAGAACTATCCAATTACATCACATATGCACAGTTGTGAAGACCCACACATGCACGTGACGAAGGCGCGCGCTAATTGATATGACGCGAGTTAAACTGTATGATCACCTATATCGGAAACGGGTTTCTGCACAAAGAAAGCGTTCGCCGCAAACCGCAAGTTGATATGCCAGAATCGTCTCGTATGCCCGAAAACCACGAGCACGTGCATTTACAGAAACCGAAATGCGATGCAAACCTTTATGGTTCATTGTTCGAACTCGGGAGTTGGCCGCTTATTTTGAAGAAGGACTCGCAGACCGCAATCAAACAGAGCATCGCAAGAGCATTTCGTTTTTGTAGACATCATCCTTCGACTTTATTTAATTCGCAAAAGGAAATCAAAGTTCAGGGTATTTCTTTCAACAGGGTCCAATTGAAGAAATACAAATACAAATTAATCAATTACGAATTATTCCCGATTAAAAATTGTCATTCCATATGCAATTCCCCGGTAAGCATACGTACAATGCGGTAGTGCTCAAGACACGTCGAGAGAATCTCTGTGGCATCGTCGAGCCGGCTGCAATGCGCTCGTAAGCGGACGTCTTGCTCCGACCACAACTGCGATGGAGCGGTGATCGTATTTAGGTGTATTTCTTCGTTTTTTGGCCCCTCCGCGATCGCATACGAGTCTGACATGTGCTCGGTTGTATTATATGATGTTATATATTCATGCATGCGTTTGATTTTGGCCAAGCCGTGGCGAGCCGGCCGAAAAAGCCTGGGAAAATTTAGACATGTGCAACACGACAACGTTGAGCAGGTATTTTTGCGAACCAGAATCTGGCGACGTACGCAGAAGATATGTACAAGGTGAATCGCCAACTGCCGATTACATGCATGATTCATGCTATCGGTGGCGCGACGAAGTGGACAGAAACAGATACAATGCGTATATATTTTTAAACAGGTGAACCGATTGATCAGTTCCGCTTGTACTTGGTATGTGTAACATTTATTTATTTCTACTGCATGTTATAGTGTTATCATTATTGGAAAGCTTGTTAGTAAATTGAGCATGTCAACGAATGCTGAATAATGATATTACAAAATAGAGCTAAGAGCTATTAATCCTGAAAATTAAATAACACATTACTCTACATATACTATCTGCAACAATGGTTGCATGTCTATGATGTACGAAACTTTGCAATGGAGTGAAAATCTAATGCACTTGACTTTGGGCGAATATTATTAGATTAGGTCCTTGATCTTGGAAAACTTTAGCGATAGATGAGGGTACTCATGTCATCGTCTGTTATTCGCTCGAACAATTTCCCAGATGTGCTTGAAACAGCATCACATCCACTCACTCCACCTCAATTGCTTTTCTCTCAGTCGCCACATTGGGATGAGGGGTCAAACGGAATGCTTTAAACCCTGCACATCGACATAAATGTTAATCTCGAACCCCGATGCACATGTGAACCGATATGGTACAGTGCTAGCTATCCAATCAGGATAGAGGGATATATGTATATATGTTGATGCCTATAGTGAATAGTGACATTCGACCTCTGGGAATCGGGAAACTGATGTCATTAATTGCATAGTTGGCTGAGTCAGTTCAATGGTTCTAGGATGAACCCGGTTGTGTAGATTTTTTATAAATCGTTAGTCATTTTATTTTCTCATGTTCAATATCTCGCCTGAAAACATGTTTCACAATAAACGGTATAAAAATCCGACCAGTTTCACCTCCTCTTACTGACGCGTCGTGCAACGTGCCGCCACATCGTTACGTCGAGCACACGTCGCAAAACTTTAACAAAATATTCCCAACCACACCCTCCATATCGAAAAACACCCTCGCATCCACCTTCAACTCGCCGTACTCTCGCCATGCGAATGTCGTCGCGACGACGGTTGGTCAGCGCGCTGTCAAGATGCGCCCGTAAGCGTCTAGAGGCTAGCCCGAACTCACACACTCGTCGGAACATTCATATCGCATCGTCAGCCAGCTTTGTTCAACCCCCGGCACGTAGGTTAGACGTGCACTATCCCCAATTTCATATATCGTAGAGTACACTGTCATGAACCCTCACGCTCGCTCGACCATGCAAAGACATGGCGTCGTGAAGGACTAGCGGGTGTACGAGGAAGAGATTTATGCGTTACATGTACGCCGTCGTCGTCGGTCGGCGTTTTTATGCGTCCCCATAGATATATATGCTACAACACGCACATTGCTAAGCAAAACACAGCCAAATACGCACGTGCAAGCCAACACACCGCGATATAAACGAGTAAACGCTAGTTGATGAGATATCAACCGGCCCCCTGAGAAACAAGTGTGGGCGCTGCGTGATGGCAGTGTATGCGCACCGCCACGTCCGAACACCGACCTAATGAACGTGTAATTCGCGCAAAAGTATGAAAACGTGACAGTATGTGCAGCGCGAAGACGCACCAACGACCTCAGCGCACGTGTTTTGAATATATTAATTTGAAATCGATCGACATTCAGCTGTATTGTCTTCGTGAAAGATCTTCTGATCTGACACAACTGAATCTCGTAAGGATGTGTATATATACATACGCCTATCATCCTATAACTCGTTAGATACGTTCGTGGGAAACCCGTGTTCTAAAAGACAAGGAGCTCATGCAAAAATATTGGATACGTTCCAAGCTGAAAAACAGACCAAAAAAACACTTATAAATACTTTGTTCACATCGTAATAAAATTCATCGTCATTCATTCATCATTTATTAAAACCAATGTTCGATATCTTTTAAGCGTAATTTTTGTGTAATTCGGCACTAGGTACACCGATTCTATCGAATTCTCTGCCGATTATTTAAAGCCGTGATGGTGGTTGATTTTTCCTTTCGGCATCATGGAAAGAATCTCGAAAAACATTTTTAAAACACGAAAATCGACTTAAAACAATGAACACTTGGAAAAAATTCCGTGTTCTTGTTCTAACAGTTTTGACCATGTTTCGGGACCGTGGTTTCAGTGACTTTCTGAGACCTGCTTCTATCTTGCACAATTTACCGCGTAACGCCCCAGTACCAGTTTTTCCTGTTTTATTGTATTTCTAAGCAATGTGAACAAATGATGAAATTTTGTTTTGAAAAATCTCGCAAATTTATGTGGAGAGCGGGCCTTGCGAAAATGGGCGAACAAATTGAATTTTCACAATGTCTGTTCGGGGATTTTCTGAGGCCGTCTATCTTGCACAATTTGACGAGCAACGCCCCAGCCCCATTTTGTCCTGTTTTATTGTATTCTAAGCAGTGCAAATTCTTCACAGTGATAAAAAAAATAAAAAATCTCGCAAATTTATGTCGAGAGCTGTGAAATATCTGTGAAACAATGAAACACGGATTTAATGATATATCAGATATATATATCATCATCGCCCCGAGGCCCCTGTGGACCAAAGGCTCAGTAACGACTGTGGAGTTGTGTCTCCTTAGT
>JANTBZ010032203.1:0-13342 GCA_024741255.1 Exechia fusca
AACTTTACCATGTAAAACCAAGTGTGATTTTGTGCATTTTCTGCGGTTTTACTTTCAGTATACAGTATACATACCACGAGTATAAACATTAACATGTCAATATTTCGAAATAATACTACAGTTTAGTTGTCAAACGACACAACAAATCTATCCTGAGCTTCGAAATTATATCATATTGATTGGTGACTTTCTGAATACGTCTTTCATCAGATTGGTGGCTTTCTGAATACGTCGCAAATGCGCAATCTGAGCACTTGTGCGCCAGTGTCCAGTGTGTGATAATACTTTGCGAGATATCGATGCATTCATTTCATTGGACACCCGGATTTGCAGACGTTGCGTGCCAGACTTGAATGCGCCATTGACACCGATAGGAGAGCATTCCAGGCATTCCGCAAACACAGCTGATCATTGATAAATTGTCATGCATATACTACGAACTCGATAACTATGCGAGTGTGCTGCATCTGCGTTGTTCGGCTTCATTGGTAATAAACGCATAATCATAAATGCGCATGAACTCGTTTGACTTGTCGAACGCGCGCGCAGGTAAACAAAACGCGATCTTGCGGCGTTTCCGAAGACGACAACAATAACGTGCGGAATTTTTCGAGCACACACACACATGCACAGGAACCCCATCACGAATGCGAATTTGCATTCGACGTTAATTCGCAAAATCAGCAAGACAATCGTATCTGTTTTGTGTGCACGTTCACGTTGTTGATTTTGACCGCAATTGCGCAAGGGGATTTTTATTCGGTGTAAACATCGCCCGCAAACACACACAATATAGTAGACGACAAATATACTTACAGTGAATTATCATGCCAATCCGAGAGCGAGATATCCGACTATCTGCTCGGTGCGACGACGAGCATGTGCGATATCGCGAGCCGAGCGTATGAGCCGATTCCGTGCGCGATCGGCATTTTGAGGCCAGCATAACTCAAACAAGCCGCGCGACAAGACGCTCGCGACACTTCACTTTCAAAGACGTGAACTGCTTGGGCAAACGTCCCAGCACGCGCGTGGTCGCTAGGATGATTTGTTTATGACGATTTATGCGGAACCGCAAATATTTTCGTCTTCGACGATGTTGTGTTACTACACTATATATAGCATTATTGCTATGTACACGATTACGATTGCGAGTGTGTGTGTGTAAGCGTGCGTGTGGTTCGTGCAGGTGCGTCGTGCTGACAACATACTAATTGGCATCGCATATTGTAGACTAACTACCGCAAGTGTGCGATGCGCCAGCCAGCAGTCACGTTCAGGTATGCTGAGGTGATTTGGCGTAGTGTAAAGTATGCATACCAGCTGAATTGACGCGTTTGCGCTGATAAAGCGCAGTTGGCTCAGGAGCCAATCAGGCATGGGACGCACGCCCGTGAGTTCAGGAAACGGGGCGATTTGTGCCAGTGACATTGAAAATGCGTGCGGTTTGAGACAAGTCATTGTCTTCACTCAGTGGCTCATCAACAGTCTAGTCAGTACGGCAAAATGGACGTTATTTGTATGTTAGCATGTTAAGCACGTGCGATTTTATTTTGCGTTGTCGTTATAAACTATTGTGCGTTTTCAAATATCATTCGAGTCCGTTTCGAATATAACAGACAATCAAACGGCGTCTGCATATGACCACACTGCTCCACAGTGCGACATCTGACGGCTTAATCAGAGAGTATCTGAGCCGATTGCGGCTCACTCAAAAATCGCTCATTTTAATCTCATTGGTGCGAGTCTTCGATAACTATAGTTCGGCGAGCTTCGCCTCTCGCTGTCTTGGGCGACATCTGGTGGTAACGATTCGAACGGCTCTACGAGATCATTTGCTCTTCTCATTGCAGTCACGGCCAAAATAATTATATTTTTTAAATGATTAAAAAGAATGAATGACATTGTCTACAGAAATTGTGTAACAGCAGTTTGCTCAAACGAACAATGTGGCAGGTTACGTATTTCGTACAATTTGGAATAATACGAGAATGCGTCAACGACCAATTAATTAAAGGAAGCCTGTCCTACTCAATCAAACAATATATGATTATAATTGCACGTCTTATCATATTGCGACAACTGTTCTATTTATCGAATGAGATCGCCACAAATTGAGTTGTTACGTTCAAGAGTGTCTACTGCAATTAGCAAATTAGTTCAACACCATCGTCGCATTACGCTGCAAATGTGTGCGAAATGTTAAAGTTCTTTGATTGAGTGTCACGGTTCAATTTGGTTCAATTCTCATTCAAAGCATGTGCTGTGTTCGCTGAAGTTATCAGTCTTGGGAAACAGCAGCGTTTGCGAATAAACACGACCTTCCGTTTTGACCGACTAGAAACGGGTTCGCGCAATGTCAAAAAAGCAGCGTGTGCCAAAAATGTTACGGTGCGATGACAAGTGCGATGATGATGTACGATGTGCTGAGATGCTCGCGATACCATGGCCAATGTCGCGCGTCTAATTGCCGAAACGAGGTCAGGGTCGTTGACACACACGATCCATGCGTGCAAATCACAATTTCTCTGCACTCGCGAATTTTTCATTGGCCACAAAATTGTGTCTATTTCGTCGAAAGAACGCATCGACGAAACGTTCTCTTTGACGTCATTACACCGGCCGGATCGATCGATCGAGATCGACGCTCAGCTCATGCTGATCGCGATCGCGATGGCACGGTGTTAACGGGCTTATGGATTCGCGCGCATGCGTGTCCATTGAGTGCTTTAAAAATACCAGTCGTCTAAATTCAGTTCCTCGCAAGCGAGCAAAAAAAAGACGCTGTTGCCGGTGGTCTATTTATAGTCGCAATCTCACGCGAGGCCGTCGGGTTGTCCCACCACAACCCACAACCAAAGTCAAGTCACGCGCACTTTTCACCGGACGCTGCGCGCTGCTATGTTGCTCAAGACTGAATGAGAGTGTGATAGGTTTTATATGTGTTTAGTATATAACTGTGTCACGCAATCTGTGTGTGCCGTCGAGAGCGGCGAAAATCCGCACAAGCGCCGAGATTTCGTTTGCATTGACGACACACGATGCCGTTGATTAGCATCGCTTTGCCCAATTTCGTCCACTTTATCGTTTGCGGAGCGGCGCGCGCGCGTGCATAAGTGCTCCAACGTGTGGCCGTTCGTCTGAGTGTATACATGTGTGTATGTGCGTGTGTGTGTGTGTGTGTGCGTGTGTGTGTGTGCGCTGGTATATTCTGAATGCTGATCATCGGAAATTGCCACTCTGTCACACACCACATTCGCCATTCGAGTATAATGGCACGCAGGCAGCACAGACATACACACACACACACACACTCACTTGTAGCAGCCGCCCGGCTGTCGCGCTGCCGGCTGACATAGTGAATTAAATTTGAACCGTCGGCGCGCTTATTTGCGCTGACCTCAGCGCGCCCGCGATACCAATCAGTGGAATTAAATTTCGTGCACAATTGAGTGAATAATGTGATAAATTCGCGCGCATTCACGGTGACATAATCATAATAATAATGCCGATGGCGATGCGGCGATGGGCCCCGCACAATGTATCAGCGTGAGTAAACAGAAACGGCGGTTGTCGGCGCGCCGCAGTATATTCGGACACGAGTGGCCTCGCTGATTAGAGGCCGGCGATAAGAATATACATTAATTGATGTGGCGGTGTTGGATTTTTCGCTCTGTGTCATCGCTCGCGCGCGATTTGATCGACGCGATCGCGTAGTCGTCGGACACTTTTATCTGCTGTGCCGAGTGGATGTGCTCGATCTGGATATAATATAATATTCGATAAGCTGCTATCGGCGATACAAATATGCGTCCGAATCATCGCGATATTTGCCAACCATACACGCACGATATCGGAACACACAGAAACCACCACTCTACCTACACACGCTTTTGTTTGCCGAATCTAAAAAAAACAACTTGTTTGACGCCACACACAATTCGCATACCGAATTCCGAATTTGCCTGTTGCTGCGCGCGAGCGCGCTCAAACGATCGCAAAGTCACGCGATTGCCGGCACTGCGCGATGACGACAGTGCTTGAAATTTATGCGCGCACGTTTCTCATATCGGGCGGCATCGTCGAAGCACGAGACTCGATCGCGCGCGTGCGCACATATGCGGCCGATTGTGCGTGCGTGTGAGCTTGAATGTGTATGTAAATGCGCTGTGGGGAGCTTGTTCGGCGCATCGGCGGTTAACTAATGCAAATTGGGCAAAAATCGTACGCGACGAATTTGGCGCTGAATGTCGGACGGCGGTCACTTGTTGTGTTGAACGTTGTTGCCAGAGTGTTTTTGGTTATTGTACCGACAATTCGTGTAATAAATCAATAAACGGAGCAATACTGTGAAATGCTTTCACACACAAAAAGCAACAGTTGAGTGCAGCGAAGAGCGCTGTTCGTGATATGGAGCGCCGTCACGCCAAATGCGAATACGGGAACGATTTGTGCAAAGTCACGTGCTTGATGATGTGCCGTTCGTGCACACCTTGATGGGTGCAGCTAGAAGTGGCGGAATGTGCAAATTATACGTTGATAGCGCATTACGATTTGTAAACCCAAGTATCATCGCATTCGCGACTGAGCAAGTAACTTATTTGTTACTGCTAATAAATATTATTGCATTTTCTTAATTAGCATACTCGGTGGAAATTCCAATGATAAGCATTGTATAGGTTTGGTTATCTTCCCGTAAATTTGGATTTTATATCCGCCATATTCCATCTACGAGACAACGAGTCATACCTTTTGAGTTATCTTATTCGAGTTACATTATTATATTTAATTAGTACGATTACTTGCACCACTTGCAAACACTCTCCTCTTGCGATCGCCGTAATGCACATATAATAGTCATCAGAATGTTTGTCGTGTATATATCGTACAGACACACACACACGTTTTCCGACGACTGTACCTCGAAATTCGCAAACGAAGCGTCGACTGACACACAGTCATTCGCAATACACACAGACATACACCCGTGGAGTCGCGAATGAGCCGCGGGCTCCACACACAACCACACATATAAATATTCCGCGACAATTGTCTTCGCCGCATACTCGCACGGCAATCGCGAGCTACAGACGCGAATCGCGCGAACTGATAACAGGTGAATTGCGCGATTGTCGCGCGCGCTCGGCTCGGCCGACGCAAATCACGTTTTCGCCGAGCCCCGTGAGCACAATTCGCGCATTCGCGATGATGTAATCCCCTCCGGCGCAGTCCAGCCCCAAGTGTGTCATATGTGCTCGCGCGAGCGCGTGTGTGAGTGTGTGTCAAACACGTGCTCCATATTATTGTTGCTATTATTTTATCACGCTCTGTCGCACATTCGCACAGTACCTACACGTATGCGTGTATGCGTCGTTGTTTATAGAGCAATATTAGATTAAACCAACCGCGATAAGCACATTAAACCATCGCACTTATAGCAGTATATATCGCGCATATACGCGCGTTTTTCAGCCGGAACATTCCGCGTTTTATGTGCGCGGACTTTAAGCGTGAATTCGTGCACCGTCATCGACGTACCGCGCGAAATGAAACCGAACCACAAAAAAAAACCTATTGCATCATGTTCCGCAAATGGATGGTTTCTTTCCGAAAAGTGGAAGAATTTCGTATGTTGAGTTGATCTTATCATCGTCATCAACGCCATACATGTACGTAATATTATACCACACGACGAAGATCGCACTTCACACACACACACACACATGCTCTTCGTTGCCAGAACAGATACGAGAACATGCGACCACGATGACGACAACGACGACAGCGATCGCTGCTCACAGCGGGAGAGCAAATTTATGCGATCGCAACTGTTGGTTGCTGGGAGTCGAGAGATGAGCATCTCTTCTCTCTGTTCGCGATCGCGATCCCGCTCACTCTCTTCTTCATACAGATACACTTAGAACGGCAGAACTCTTGATTCTTATTGAACGTTACATTGTCGTGCGACGATGAATCGCTGTGTGTGTGTGTGTGTGCATGCGTGTCCACATGTGTCCGAATGTGGTAGAATTTTGTCGGCTCTAATTGGCGCGGCGCTGAGCATGCGACCACCGACAGGAACATACGGGTCGAACACAACCAATATACAATTCAAACGCCGTAATTCCGGCTATGTCAGAATCTAAAGTCTAACAAAGTATACAGCCAACCGAAGCTCTCTGGTTCATACTGATAGTACTATTGCAGACCGACGAAGTTGTACGAACAGTCAACCGAACGGTCTGTGAATGTGTTTGCGAGTACTTGCGAGAGTAACAATGAAACACCTACTCATTAATTTATATGATGCATGCATGCAACAAACGCACATGTGCATGATCAAACTAAATCGCACAGTGCACACAGAACACAACGATTCCGAGAGCGCCGCCACATCGAACGGACCAGTGGCGTCGAACTGTGTGTATATTGTCAATGCGACATGCTCATTCGACATGCTCATCTCTGGCACCGGGATAGAGTGAATTTGGCTATTTATAAATTGTCTGTCTGCGGGTGGGCGTTGTGGGGGTGGTGATGGTAACATGTGGACAGTGCTCTTCTCGATTGGCTTTTACAGCCAAATTTGTGTAGAGCTGCTCGTACAATTGGGGGTAGGCCGGAATTTAGGAGGAAACCCCTTAATATTTTATTGCAACTATTTGATGCGAAAAAAATTAATAGTATATTAATAGTATATATATTTGTGATCTAGTGTAATTGGTCCTCAATCTTGCAATTCGGGCTTTCACTCTGAATCTCATGTTCGCTTCAAAGATCGATACCCTAAACCATTCGGCACTCGTGTTTGGACATACATACACAAGTTTGCTCATTCAGAAAATCACTCTCCAGCCAGTCGGGTGTGTGGTGTGTGTGTGTGCTCGTATTTGTGCTCAGTGGTGTCGTGCGGCTGATAACGTGATATCGTTAGACGACGCTCGTGCGTATGTGGAATATCGTCAGCGTATGTGCCATATGTTTGCGCCACTGAGGCGTATATTTCGTGTGCATTGCGCGATCGAACTCTCTGGTGGTTTTATGTGTCTGCGCACACGTACTCACACACACACACATACAGACGGGTTTCTTTGCATTATTTATGCGCACGCGTCGCAGCGGCGCTCAAGCGTAAGCGTCTTGTACACGACCAATGCCGCCGCCAGTCCAGCACGTATCATACGCCGAACACGTGCACGCACGCACGACAACGACGACAAAGTGTACACAGGTGAGCGCACCGCTCTCCACACACTTTACTCGTATGAGCGCACGAACATACTCGAGCTCGCGCACCTCACACTGGCGCAGTTGAAGCGACTCTGCGCTCAGAGAATGAATATAGAGCTGATATACGCATACTTTGCCACAATCACATATATTCAAAATAATACAAACACACACGTCCAGCAATCGCGCATATGTTTAACCCCGGCTCTTTGTGAGTGCCTGTGACTGCTTACAGTTACGCACACACACACACACACACACTCAACTCATTCGCCGATTGCGAATTGCGTGTCGCACATTGTTGAACGACAACGAGTAAGCAAGAAAGTATGCGCGAAGATAAAAACCAAACACCATGACTAATCGAACACGACGCGACGCTTCAACGTATGAATAACGAGTGCGCGAACACAAAGTCACCTTACATATTGAAGCTGCGGGCACCCGCCGTAGGTCGTTACACGCATGTCGTGCATGTCGCTGCATGTGTTCGGACGTCAATGAGCTGCTCCGCTCGACTTTTCACACCGTGCACGCGCGACGCTCACTCTCTCGATGTCGCGGCGCTCGCGTGTCGCGTGCACGCGTGCAAATACTCGAAACACGACGTACGCCGTATGCATATGTGTATGTTATATATTTATGCCCTACGCCGATGTTGGATTCGGATCGGTCCGATTGTCTCACCACTCACCACAGACATTCGCTCTGTTGAATTGTCTGAAATAACCTACAATTTGCTGGCGCATCCGCCAGAACAGCTGAACCAGCACAACAGCGAGCGTCCAGTGCAAATTCACGCGAAATGTCGTCCGTTTAGGGGTGTGATAATTGCGTTCTTCTATATATGTATAGTTCCATCCACCTATCAGATCAGCAAGCCAATAACTATTTATTATAATTATTATCCGCTCAAGTGAGGCGCACATTGATAAAGTGGACTTTTGACGTTGAATCTGAATCGTTGATCCGTGTGGCTTTTCAATATATATAATTTCCCTGCTGGCACTCAGCACTCAGCTGAGCTGGCACGCGTGTGTGCGAGTGTGTGTGTGAAAAACGTGCATGCGCGCATGGTCGAGTTGTTGACATCAGCAAAACGAACGACCAACGAGGAACACGACGAAAAACGACCGCGTGCACATGAATTCAGAGAGAATCACGAACATCGAGCCAAGCCAAGAGTCCAAGAGATCGCGTACTCTCTGCAACTTGTGCCTTGCTGTGCGGCACGTGTGGGTTTTCCATATATATTTACACAGAACAATGCATAGTCACACATGTGCGACGTATGAACAAGTAACAAGTACAGCACACACACGCGCAGACACATACTCTGAGTGAGACACCAAAAGTGCTGATAAAAAAATGTTTCCGTTGCCGTCTCGACTTACACATACAGACACGCACACTGAGAGAACACGCGTGCACGATCACCATTTCACACGTCCGCAGTCTGCACACACACACACACATACACGTTTCACCTATACCCACACACACGTGCCGTCGGCGCCGTCGTCGAACCGGGCGCACATATTCTCGCTCGCTCGTTTTCCGCTCACTGCTCGCCTCATATAAACGCTGCGCTGCCGACGGCGGACTTCGAGTCGAGTTCAAGAGCACAGCGAGCGCGAGCACCAGTCGATCGTTCGGTCTCAAACGCCACAGTCAGAGTCAGAGTCAGTCCCGCTGCGCGACCACAGCCGCCACCACCGCCACACTCTGCCACCAACAACGTGTCGTCGCGTCTGGCGCACACACAAACACACACACTCGCCGTTCGCTTGCCAGTTCCGCCGTTGCCGCAAACGTGCCCCATCCATCCGTCGTCAGCAACTTCGTCGTCGTGGTCGTTTTCGTCGTCGCGTTTCACAGAGTCTTTTCCGTCGTCGTCTCGTTCGCTGGCGCACACTTCACACACATTCAACAGTGCGCACGGTTCGCTATCACCACGCGCCAACGTCGACGTCTGCTCCCCCGGTTCGAAACAAACACAGACACCAACTCAGCATAGTTGCCCGTACTCATCCGCAGCACAATATGCTCGGCAATGAATCGTGAGAGATGAGTTGGTTCAAAAGCGTACGGAAAAAGTGATTCTCAACCGCCCGATCCCAGCGCGCAGGAAATCCAACCAAAAATTCTATACAACCGCGACCGCAACACGCGCAACATATACAGTATGTGCCGTTCAACAGCGACCACAACCAACCTGCCTCCTCCTCTCTCACCCGCCGCCGCCGCAACTACCACCACCACCACCATCGTCGACCTCGCGTCGTCCAATCTGTGATCAGTTTTTTTTGTTGTTTTTTGACTAGTTCGTAGTACCTACCCCGGTTGGGAATAAGTGTTAAATTGCTGTTAATGTTAAATTTGTAGAGTTTAAACCAAAATCCGAATACTCGCGCGAGTTCGTACGTAAATCGCCCCAAGTGCCGCGCACATTCGTTGTTGACGTCGTTTTAAGTCAGTCGCACACTCGCGGTATCGGTTTCGCAAAAACCGACACATTCGCGCATACACACACACACACTCTCACGCTCTTGACATTGCGCGAGTGCCACGCGAATTTCCGGTCAACGATCAACGATCAACACCCTCCGCTCATCTCCACAATCAGCAAAATGGTTGTTCGCAGCGACGAGAACCGCAACCGGAACGGGCACGTGCTGGTCTGGGATCAGGCGGAGCTGCCTATCGAAGACAAGCCGCAGAAGCCGCAATGTAGGTGTCTTTCTGGGTGGGGGTAGTTGGGGCGATCAGTGTGATCAGTTTGATCAACGCGAACGCACGCACGCACCGGTGACGACGCGAGCCGGTCGGCGTTTCGGTGCGTGAGTGTGTCTATATAATGGAATAATGTGGGGCTTACGTAAGCACGCGACAAACGTCGATTTGTCGGTCGAGTCGCCGTCGAGGCGTCTCTCTCCATTTCGTGCGCGCGGTGCGTTGTGCGCCTCTGTGTGTGTGTGTGTGTGTGCATGTGTGCGGTATTCTCCTCACATTTTGTCGAGCACGCGTGCGTCGGTCGCCTTGTCGCCGAGCGAGGCCGTCGAAAGGTTCAAACCGCAGCACATACACACAAAAAACGCGCACCAAGCCAACGAACGATTTCTTATCAAAAGACCGCGCGCGCGTCACACACCACATCCATCAGCTGAAGCTGGGAATTTAAAGTATACATATATAATATTTCAAAATGTGTGCTAGAGTGCACGTAGTAGAGTCGGCAGTCGACACTATCGCGCTGTCGTTCGACATTGGTCTTGTTCTCTCTCTCGCCCTGTGTCGCATCTCGCATCAGAGGGATTACAAATTCGATAATATTCGCCTACACCACGCTATAGTCGGAATGAAACTGTATGCGAAAGTCCCCGCAGAATCATATTGGTGTGGGTGTGGATTTGGGTAGGAATGCGACATAAGCGACTGGGCGTAATTCCGATGCGCAGATCGCTGACTGAGCGCAAAATTGCGTCGACGCGAGCCGACATGTGTCCTCAAACAGTTGTGTTTTTCCAGCGAAGTTGGTTGAGTGTGAGTATGAGTGTTTCTGTTGATAAGGCGCAAATTGCTGCCAAATGCAAACGTGTGTTGGGGTGTGTTCGACAGACGTACATAGAACAAACAAAATAGGTGCAATAGGAATAGGTGTGTAATATGTAACCAGCAATCAATGCGAAAAGATTAAACCTAATTATTGTTGTTTATAAACATATTAAATCACGTATAGTTTCCAAAGTGGATCAATGTGGAAGGTCTGGAAAATATAATAATTATTTGTGAAATTTATTTTGAAACTCATTATATCCGAAGCTAACGAAATTATCCAATGTTTATGCTCCGGATATGCAGCGAGAGTAGTCTACATATGAAGTGGTGATCCCAATAGTGGTGCAAGGCAAGTTAACCTGCTTTCGGAATTTCCGCTCCGCTCCGGTCTTATATTCCGAAAGCAGGTTAACTTGACTTGCGCCACTATTGGGATCACCACTTCACATCATTTTCAACATTCAGTAAAGGAAATACAGTTGGTGGCATTGACATGTTAACACCCATATTTTCTATCTTCAATGCTTCAAAGCGCAAAACTGGTTCGTAATAATGGACCGAAACTTATCGGATTTGATAGATCACAATGTTGAGCAGTTTATCACGAAATATCGATATCCTATACTTACGGAATGGCTGACCTACTAGTGGACCAGTGCGAGAAAATATCTGTCATTCATTGTTGACACCTGACACCGTTAGTTTCCGTTAGTTACACCGCTTTCTATAAGGTTTTAAAAAATCATGAAACCGAGCCCTAATTAATATAGTGACCAAGAGACCTAGTGAATTGTTTCCGTAGAATCGCCATAAAATACCACTAACTTATCTTTGTTTGTCCTGTCCTGTCTTGTCCTGAAATTGGTTTGGAGACACACTGGGGCTACACGTTCCTACAAAAAAAACAGTTCAGTTCAGTTTATCAATATCAATAAATTTTGAATAATTTCTACCGTTTGAGCACAAACAAAAATTGGAGTCATAATTCTCAAACTAATCGCTCTTAGGGTGTTTTAAAAAGCATTCTCGTACCTTCGAAAATACCTCACCAGAGAAACATTTTTCGTCCTGTTTCTGAACAAACTACCCTGATGTTGCTACTCGCCAAACCGCAATAACGCGATTTTTCATTATTGCATTTTCCCATTGTCCAACCGAATTGCGTAACCGATGCCAATTATTATCATTGCGGTCGTCGAATCAGCAAGCGCACGCATTCCGCCTCCACCTCCACAATTCACAATGTGCGTCGTTGTCGCAGATCATCATCGCGATTCGAACCGCATTTCACTGTATGTACAGCACAATTGCCCGATGCCTCGCACGACGCACGCTATTATCATATCGACTGACAAATCGTCGCCCGCAAGCCTTTTTATTGCACATTTTTTCCGTGCCCGCAACGAACGTGCCCCACATATCCGCCGCGAATGAATGCAAAACGCACAATTCGACTGCGGTTTTGGCGCACAGCTGTTTCGCGGAACGGAAACAGCCACTTCTCTCACTGCGGATTATTATTCAGCTCGATGGCATCACCGCGACGCAGACACATGTAACGAAAATAAAAATAAATAACACACACACACGCGCGCTCAGCGTGCGAAACCCCTGTGAATCCACACCCCGTTCAACGGATTTATCCTCGAGTATCCATTACGCACACATGCAGGATGTTTGGAGAACATCGGATGAGATGTGTCAAGGAACAGCTGCATATACTCAGGCTGCAAAGACTGTTTAATTTGTATTTTAAAATTAAATCATCCTTTCAAAAAATGCTTGTCAATACTTCTGGACTATTATATCGTTCAAATGTTACAAGAGCTTAAGCCGACCATGACGCATTTGGTGGCTATCGATCACTTCGAAAAGGCGAGACACATCTATCATGGTCATGGAAATATTCGGAATTCAAAAATGTTATTTAGAGTGTCAGCTATCTTCTCAATTATTAAAAAAAATGAGTTAATTTATCATGTGTTTCTCAAGTTTGATCTTTGTTTTTCCCTACATATGTATATCAATGCAGAATCAGTAATCGAATGATTTTGATATATCAAAAGTGTTGCCACCAAATCCGCTGTAACTGAAAATAAAATAAAAATAAAATAAGTAAAGTATACAATGATAAGATTGATTGCTAAATTTTAAACTCGACGAAGCGGGAAGAAGCAATAGTCAATTTGTCATCGATTCTCCCTTATGCTCAATGGCACGATTTCATATTTTCGAAAATTCAATAGCTCATAATTGTCTGCTTTATCTGTATTTATCTGAAATTGAACGCCCAACACAAATAGAATGTTCGATTTTTTATGTGTTTTTTTTTCAACGATAACTTATGTAGTTTATACAATTTTATTTTTTCGAATTATCTCAAATATTGTGTTACGCCGGATATAACGACTTGGTCTGGAAAATTCATATCGTTTGATAGTAGAACACAAGTTTCTTTGAAAATTATTTGTGAATAATACACATTGGGTGCTATTCACGGTTTTTTTTAGTAAGATTCCTTGTTCGATAAAATGTTGAGATACAAGATGTAGTA
>JANTBZ010032314.1:0-13342 GCA_024741255.1 Exechia fusca
TTATTCGTTTGATTGTATTGTCCCTATGCTTATGTGTTATTTTCACATTGTCTTATCTTTACCTAGAGTTCTTTAGTCTTAACGAACGACCAAAAAAAGACGAGAAAATCAGAGCAGTAAATACATCTGATCACGTGAATATAAATCAGACTTTGTCTAGTCTAGACTAGTCCCTTTTTTAATCTATTTCCCCTTTTTAGACCAATTTTCGCCTTCTTTTTTTTCTTATTTTCACTATTTTTATACCCTTTTTTGCCCATTTTAGGCACTTTAAAAATCTGCAAGTATTCATCAAATTGTATACTGGTAAATGTTTGATTTTCTGTTTTAAAAAAATGGCGAATAAGTTATTCGTTATAAAAAATCTCAATATATGTTTGCTAATTTGTCTGAAAATATTCAAAACTTGTAATGCGGAACATCATTGTCCAAACGAATAATGTGCTTAGGACGATAATAGCAAGGACATCTATTTTCACGACGTATTTGAACGTTATCTCTATTAGAAATTACGGTTATTTCACTGTTTAAACAACTATTTTAGGGCCCTAAACAACTATTTTAGGGCCCTTTTTCAGGTCATTAAGTTCCGAGCCTTGTTCAAGACGTAATGCATTTAGGAAAGAATAAAGATCCGAAAAACGGATGAACTGAAATGAAACAGTTCAAACTAATATTGCAAATTCAACACAAAAAATATAACACAATTTTGAATCGCTGACACAACAAATAAATGGATTTGAAACGAAAAAAAGACAATTGAAACATTTGTTTACTCGAACAAACGGATCAACTGAATTAGAGATTCCTAAAAGATGACTTCATTTTGAATCCCTGACTCATGGATTCATGACTGAATATGTTTTTAAAGCGCATCAAACGGCAATGAACAAAAACCAACGGACAAAAAATGAACTCAAAAACCACCCACCTTGTGGAAGGTCGCTCGCCACTCCGCGGCCACGTTGCACACGTGCATCACCGCCTCCGGATCATCGGCATTGACATGGAAAATCGGCGCATTCACGACGCGCGCCACATCCGTGCAGTACGGCGACGAGCGCGAGAAACGCGGATCCGTCGTGAAACCGATCTGATTGTTCACCACCAGATGAATCGTTCCGTGCGTCGTGTAGTCGGGCAACTCAGACAGATGCATCGTCTCGAAAACGACGCCCTGGCCGCAGAACGCCGCATCGCCGTGGATCAGCATCGACATGACCTTCTTGCCCTCGCCGTCGCCGCGGTAGAACTGCTCCGCACGCGTCTTGCCCTGGACCACCGGATCGACAGCCTCCAAATGCGAGGGATTCGCCACGATGGCCAGCCGGACGTTCTTGTTCGTCACGCGATTCAGACGCTCGATGTACGTGCCCAGATGGTATTTGACATCGCCGGAGCCGTCGTCGGCGGCCTCCAGACCGGCGAACTGGGTGAAGATGTGATGGAGGGGCTTGCGGCAGACGTTGGCCAGCGTGTTGAGGCGACCGCGATGCGGCATGCCCATGATGATGGATTCGACGCCGAGTTTGGTGGACTGATCGATGAGCTGCTTCATGGCGGGGATCATCATTTCGCCGCCCTCGAGGCCGAAGCGCTTCTCGGACTGGAATTTCTTTTGGAGGAAGGCCTCGAAGCTGGACGGGAGCGGGCGTTGAGGGAGAGAGGGGATTAGTCTTTGGTTCGGATGTATGAAATTTAATTCATTCGAAGGACAAGCGCCATTAACAAGTCTTGACGGTCGTGACTGTCCCTTGGCCGTAACGACGATGGTCGCCGATTGTTTGTCGGGAATGCTTTCCCGGCAAACAGCTTTGAGCTAAAATATGTACTATATTTTTTTTTGATTGCCAGAAATCGTGAAGTCACTGAACATTACTGGAAAAATATGTTTTCAAAGTCACCAGTAACAGTATCGTTACCGGTTTTACATTCAACGTGCTATGGGTAAAACCAACAACAACTCACCCAGTCGCACGCGTCACGCGCGCCAGAATCAGACGCTTCTCCTCCGGCGAGAAGTGCATCACCTCGGGCGTCTCGAACTTCTGGCGGATCCAGTTGCACTGCTCCAGCGAGTTGATGAACATGAACTCGACGCCGATCTTGTTGCAGTAGGCGTTCTCCAGACGGTCCAAAATGTCCCTGGATTCGAAAAGAGCATGCATTGCATTTAGTGTCGGAAAACGCAGGAAAGTAGAGGATTCTTAATTACCTCAGGGGCAGCGTCTTCTCGTTGCCACCGATGAACGTGGTGCTGGGCAACTTGAACACGCGGTCCATGTCATGTTCGCCTGCTCAACGGAAATGCAGTGTCAATGAATCGCGGTCATGGCACATTGGTGATTGTATGGGATTTGGTGTGTGGCGAGACATGTTGGGAGTATGGTTTGGTTTTGAAATTCGGAGGTTCATACAAGAGGCATGCTTACGTCTAGCATTACTACACACACTTTTACAACTATTAGTATTTCATCGAGTATTCTACAGAGAAAAGCATGAGGTTGGTGAGTTTATTTACAGTCTAAACACGAACTAGATTACATGGAAATTCACAGTGATAGACAGGACAGAGACAAGTTTCGGACAGTTCACCCGACAAACAGTTTTCAGGCGTTCGTTGACTACGCATTCAAGTCAGACTAAAACAAGCGTGCGCATTCTCTTTTGTGTGTGTGTGTGTGTTCGAGTGGACCTCGGGTGCAGTCAAGCCCCAAACAAGCCGTGCACATTCTTCGTAACCTCCGCGCGTGTACCCAAATTGCATTTGCGCGATCTCGTTTGTGTGTGTGTGCGTGTACGGGGGATTCGGGTGTCGGGTGTCTTCCGCGTGTATTACAAATTTGTTTCAAAGTAATTACGTTCTTTCTGTTACTTACCGAAATTGTAACTATCGTAAATGTATTTGATCGGATTTTCCATCAACTCAGCGGTGTTAATACCCAGGGGATCGATGTGTGCGACTTGGTGGCCACGAATCTGAGTGTGTCCGGGCGATTTTGTGTTCGTGTTACGTGTATGTTTAGTTATGAGAGCGCACAACGACCGATTGGGTTTGGGTTTATTTGGTTTTTTTAGATATCGACCGAATAAATGCGAGTGTAAGTATTTGAGTTCCCGATAAACACGAATGGAAGAATAGAGTGAGAGAGAAAAGAGAAAAGAAAAGAAAAACAAAACATAAAATAAAGTATCAACAACTTCGGCAGAGCCAATGGTCGAGAGATTGAGACATTGAACACATTATTACATCGACATAAACATAGAAAATAACACACAAATATAACAGTAATTCCGAATGAACAATATAAAATTGGTTTACATGTTTCCGCGATTTGTTTCCGTTTATCCATTACATACGTCACAATCATACCCATGCAAACTTATGAAAACTGTGTGATTTTGTTGAAACTAAAGAGTGATTGGCACACACACACACGAACACTCAGCAAGTGATGGGAGACTATAAATATTTGTTTGCCAGTCAATTACGGTGAACCTTCTCCAATCCCACACACCAAGACCGATGTAGCCAAAAGGATCACAACAAAGTGTGTTCAACTGAAATAAAATCGCAACAGCAACAACAGCGCAAGCACAAAACGTGATTGAGGAAATGTAACGCAAAAAAAAACAACGACTTGTGTGAGTTAGTGCTGAGAAATATACGGCAGGGGTTAACACGTTCAACATTGAAATTACGGAGCGTGTGGATTATGGCGAGTATATTGCAGCATTTTGTTTCTCGGGATACGTTCTATAGAATCAACGTCAATCGAAACTTCCGAATTTCAAAGCCATTCTCCTCCTTCAACAGTATATATAGAAATTTGAATATGAACATAAATGCGTCGCAGGTCTCGTAAACGAAACCAGTAGGGCGACATAGAAGAGAAATGTTTGACGGGGTGGTGGATGTTAGAGTAGTGTGAAGGTTGAGGGGCAATTTACCGAAACTAAAGTATTGACGTGTAACGCTTTCGTTTGCGCGTCGTGCATGGCCACCTTCGACCGCCTTGGCCTCGGCCGTCGTGATGCCAAGCGGATCCAAATCAGCTACCAAATGACCACGTGACTATACGTTTTTTTTGTTTTTTTGTTTGGTGGTGGCGGTGGTGATGTTGACACGAAACACGCGTGGTTGGGAAGTGGAAGAAGGTTGTGGTGTTTGTGGTGGATTGGTTTCCGTTCGTCGGTTTGCGGTGGTGGTTTTTTGGGGAGGGGGTGGTCGATTTTTCATTAGAACTGACAGATTACAGATACAATTTAGATGATGCCGGATATTCGGTGTTCGAGTGTGGTTAGTGCCGGTGTATTTGGTTGGGGTTGGTAAACGGATGCTGATGTTGAAACTAATTGACCCAGTCTCGAACTTGAGACATTATGTGTGTGCGTAAAAATGGCAGTGCGTTGAATGATGAGTTAAACCAATTTTATATAGACTTGAGTAATTCGCATTTGCACGCAAATGTTGACGTTTAACAGAGGACCAATGAGCTCGTGTGACAAACAATAAATATGAATCATTCTCTAACTCATTTGAATCATAAGCGATCTAACGACAAAACTAAATATAACAAAAATCAATCGATCATAATCAAAATATAAAAACATCGAACAACAAAACGGACGCATATTATTGTAATAATCGTGACTGGTGTGTTCAACCCCTCGCTATTCGAATCACGAGTGTTTGTTTCGCTAATACACATCACTAAGCAACATTCGGCCAACCAATCACTCACCTGATAGCTGCGAATGATCGCCTGCACGGCCAGATGATCGTCGATCGTCTTCTCGTCCGGCTGGGCGCCGCGCGCCACAGCACCGCCGTACTGGCCGCCAAACTGGGACAGCGGCACGTGGCCGGGCTGTGCGGCCACCAGCGCCGGCGGCGAGCGGTACTCGTTGTTGCGGAAGTACGCGTCCCAGGACTGGCGAAAGAGAGGGGGGGTAGGAAGAATAACAACAAATTTCATTTTCGTTGGTTGGACATTTTACTACTCGTAAGTTCATGTACTAATTTCAACTAACATCAAATTTAGTTTGAGTAATTGGCGAATGTTTTCCAACTCGAAACACACCGTTCCAAGCGATTCTGTTCAACCGATTGAAAATCCTTTTAATGTAAATGTGCTCGTACGCTTCTTTTATGGACGAAGGTACGAGGTACGTATTGATCTTGATTGAGGTTTACACCAGACAGATAAATCCGCGACTATCGTCGTTACGGCCACGGAACAGTGATGACCTTTACGCCTTTACGGCTTGGTCATTTCCCTTGGCCGGCGGTCATTGGCGACCGACCGCCGCAGGTCGTCGAAATTTCAAACAATGGACAAATAGATACCGGCTAGAGATCCCTTGGCCGGCGGCCCTTGGAGACCGACCATCAAAATGTTGAGTCGTTCGAAACAATGAACAAACTGATACCGGCTAGACTGGCCATATCCCTTGGCGACCGACCGCCGACCGTCCAAAGAATGTATAGTAAATAGTAAAGTAACCAATTTCAACCTATTTATACGGAAAGGAAACAGATAGTCGAGACAACGGCCGCCGGCCATCAAGCAAATCCTTAGTCGTGAACGAGTCGCCAACGGTCTGCGACTTGAGCCTTGGTTTGTCGGGACACCGATTTTCAGAAAATGTTCAACGATTTCTAGATATTTCCGAAGACTTCCAAAGATTTCCGAAGTTTTCCAGAGATTTACGGAGCTTGCCAAAGATTTCCAGATATTAATTGTCCAAAGATTTCCGACGAAGTGTACACCGATTTTCAGTGTCGAAATGTTTCGAATGAATAGTCCTCCGAAGTTCAATACAACGAACTTCAGTGTCGAAATGTCAACAACTCCAACGATTCGGCAAATGTTTTCAGATCTTTCTACAGACAATCTATCAATGCGACGAATGACACGATAGTCTCTTATCACCAGCAGCGCATTGCTTCTGCTTATAGATTCGCCCTATTATCATGAATTGATTTACGCGCCAAACCAGTTCATTTATGGCGCGTGACGTCCAAAGTACCGACGACCGCACTTGGCACTTGTCGATTGCCGAATACCAAAATACTCAATAAAACACTCACCGTGTGCACCGACGCCGGATCGCGCAGCCACGAGTTGTACATGTCCTCCACATAGCTGGAGCTGGTGCCGTCCAGGAACGGTTCGGCCTTGGCGGAGCTGTAGTGGCGCACCGACGAGGCGGCCAGCACCTCTTTCGTCAGCTGTTGATCGGAGAGAGACGAGACACGCATTCCAAACGCGATTAGCGCCAGCAAATACGAAAACACCGCACCGCCAAAAATGTTCCACTGTTTGCACAGCGAATTTGCCCCAATAACACTGCGCGGCTCAACGTGATAATTGGCGGGCATACGTCACACAAAATTCCACATGACATTGATCTTTGAATGCATAGGTGTACTTACCGCAGACTTGGGCGGACCTTGGACCAGCCAGGTGGCGAAACCCTGCTTGCTGACCGGCGCGGTGGCCAGCGAGAAGGCCGATCGTGCTCTATGCATGGTTGCGGTGTCGGTGGCGGAACGGTTACGGGCTCCCTGGTTGTCTGGTGGTTATCTGTTGAAACGAAATGCACTCTCAATTACAAAACGAACTTCGCAGATCGACGATCAGACGTCCTTGGTGTGAAGTAGACCACACAAAATTGAATATGGATTGAGCTCGCTGTGTTGGTTGGTTGAACCAGATCCAGCACACCCGACAAACAAAATTTCTCTCGATCAGTCGCGCAAAACAGACACACAATATGTGGGGCATTTGCATGATGCAGTCGCTTATTTACGAATTGGTAATTGTGTTGCACAAAACACAAGCAGCATCACGTTTAATGCGCGTTCAAGTTTTTCGTCGATGAACACCGCAAACAATCATCTTTTGATACGCGCAATTTTGGAATCGTGAAAACAAACGTATCATTCCGTTTCAAATGGTCTTTCTCAATACAAAATAATTGATAAACACAACACGCAATTCCCTCATACTCAAAGGCGACATTGAAATTGGTTGAAAACAGCCGCTGGCACGAGTTTATAAATACGCGCTTGTTTGAGGGGAAAATATTGAACGCACACTTGCCAAAAACGACGCGTGCTCATATACAACCATCATCACAAACACGAGCACGAGTCACACACAATTACATAATGCCCCGCACAACACTCGAGACACGACAAATGTGATTTGATTTCGCATTGACGATGACGTCGCGACAACAAGTGGCGGATTCGACGACGTCGACGACGACACAACACTGACCGACCTAGACGCAACGGGGACGACGGGAGGGGACGCACATGTATCACAACAAAGCCACCGCACTTACTTCAGTGGTTCTGTGCAGTCGCAGTTTCACAAGTAAAACGTGTAGATAAAAATCACAACTAGTACGAAACTAGCATAGACTAGATTGTACTCTGTGGTGGTGTCGTGAGTCGTCGTTGCGATCGTTTCGTCGCCCGCCGCGCTGTTGCTGCCGACAACCGATTTGCCGCCGCCGCCGCCGCTGGCTTCCATATATAATAGCTTTGACTCTATATACATAAGACACAAGCGAGCGCTGCTTAGGATCGTGCAAAGTCGCGTGTGTGTGGAAATGACGACAAATGTGTGCGCGACAAATCAAATCACTAGAGCGTTCGCTCACATGCACACACACACCAACAAACAAACACCGCTTATGTAATCGGCTTAGAAAGAAAAAAATAGTTTTATCTCATTTTGCATTCATGCCGGGGCAGATATTGCTGTGCGGGATCTAGCATAATCATTGCGAATCGGGCTCTGCATATTTCGCACGATTGCGTCACGATTACGAAACGAATTCCATTGGCCAGCGCTGACTCATTACTCGCATTAGCAATGAACGCATAATAATAATAATGATAATCTTGAGTCTTATTTACATTAGGCACTGACAAACATACACTCTCTATCTCGGAAGTTATTATTATTCTAAGCTATAACTGTCACGTTGATCTTGCACTAATTCGCGATAGCACCTGCGCGATTATGCCCTATATATTAGCAATTCGCACTAATATGTATATGTAGGTGTGTTAGGTTCGCGCGAGTGTTCACCGCGACGCTTCTTACCGACCGACGGTTTCGAGTCGACTGAGCTCTGAGCTGTGAGCTGTGCGGCGATTCCGCTCCGCGAGCGGAGACCGCGGCGTCGGGCGTCATCATCGCACTGTCATCGTCGACGTCGGTCGATGATAGCGTGAACGGCCCGAAACGCCCGCGCAACCAGCAACATGATCGTATGTGTGCGCATATACGCGAATGAGTGCGTGAATGTGGTGAGTAATCGCGATAAGCGCGCATAAACAGGGTGGTCACTTTACGACAAACTTTTATATAATCATCATTTTTTTTCGACAAAGGCTGTCCTTTTCAGAAAACAAATAATGCTATTCGGTAGAGACATATCCCAGATTTACGA
Source organism: Exechia fusca (assembly GCA_024741255.1). Lineage (NCBI taxonomy): Eukaryota > Metazoa > Arthropoda > Insecta > Diptera > Mycetophilidae > Exechia > Exechia fusca. The sequence goes on from JANTBZ010032314.1 coordinate 8,476, forward strand.
GATAGACGGATGTTTAAAAGTAAAAACACATTGAACTCTATTCTCTATTCCAAAGTTAGCTGTACAGCATCTGTATTCAACACGGAATGTGGATTTGCTGTATGTACTCGATTACAAAACTGGACCAAACATTCTCATGGATTGTGTTGAGTTGGAATGCTGTTCTACGAATTAAAGGTATTGATCCACACAACATTTTCTAGAAAGACATTTCAAGGCATGGCCAACAGGTGGCGCAGGGCTGCCCGGTCGATATTATATTTCAAAATGTTTTAACAGAGGCCCGAATTTATTTTTCGATACGATCTGTCCGTTTATCGACGAATTATGCTATTCTACAAACAATATATATTTTATCAATTTTTTCCGACTAATTTCATGATGATAAATCGCGTTTTTAAAATTCAGTCTAATAGATAATGTGAATATGCAACTTCGAAGGCACATCAAAAGGCATAGAATGTTGGCTTAATAATTGGATGTCGTACTTGATTCCACTAATATTCAAGATATGTGATTGGACTACATATACAAATACAAGTCAGGACTAGAAGGAAATAATCGAAGAATCCTTTACAGGGTAGAAATTAGATGGAAAAAAAGATATATACGTGTGTCAGGATTCTTGCTAATGGGAACTGTGGCGGAAGTTATGAGCAGTCCAATATTGAGTTTTTGTATGGGAGTATCGATATATGATGACTCTTCGGAGGTAGCCCTCATGACAAAACTGTAGTATCTTTTTTTCATCGCCCAGACATCCACTATAATACGGCATCAACACATTTTCGATAATTGCCCATCGACATGTGTCTTGCCTCTACAGATATGAATATAAAGGTGGATTGAGTTTGTGTTCCATATGTGTATTAATGTAGTATTGTAGAGAGGGTATGGGCGATGGAAACATTATATGACAGTTTTGTCATTAGGGCTCTCTCTGAAAAGTTGTAGCCATTCTAAGATGACATATTTCGATACTCCCATACAAACATGCAATCTTGGACTGCTCATAACTTTCGTATATCTTTATTTTGCATCTAGTTTCTAACCTGTAAGGGATTATTCGATTGCTTCCATAAAGTCCTGACTCTTTCCTTGTTAGCGAAAGTTAGTTTGAGTAATTTTTAGATAAACTTGAAAAGTTTTACGGTCATTTCTCTCGGAAGTTGAAGCCTTTGCTATGCCTCCTGGTGGCAATATAAATCAGTGTTGCTCAAAAATGTCCAGCGAATGAGTGACTTCAATTCATAGAACAACATTTACTCTTCACATTGCATTAAATAGAGTCTTCTCACATTTCGAATATATCAGTGATGATTTGATGATAACTCACTTTGAAATAAAAATAAGACTATACTATTCAAGTTAAAGATCACGCTACACATTTAATAATTAAACCTTTGTGAAATATTTTGTTCCCTCGATTTGTTGGTGTATTCAAAAAAATAAATTACCACCCTGTATGTATTTGGTCGTGTTTGCGACCGATTTCTTTTCGTGCCTTCGGTTCGGGCGCTCTTGAAACCGACGATGTCAGCACCGAACCGCCAACTAGTGACGTCGCCAGTGAACGGCGTTTCGCTCGTAAATCAAAATCACAAACACACCGTCACCGTCGCAAAGTATACAGTATGTGAGATACTGTGTGCTAATGAACGCCGACGCCGCCGCAGTTATGTGAATTGTGAATGCGCGAATGTCGTGCAAATGATGATTTGCGCTCAGAGCCAGAGCTTGTTGTCAACGTCGCCAGAAAATGTTCCGCGAGCACATGATCGCACGTCGGATGAAACGACGCAATTTTTTCTGGGGGCAGGTCAAGGTTGCCGGGTTGCAGCCGATCACCTCGCGTCTTCGTATGTTAATATGTTTGTCGTTTCGACATCGACGACGAATCGATTCGTCTGTGGTATTCAAACGCGAAATGCGAAATTCTATTGATTCGTCGAAGTCATCAAAAAAATTGCGGCAATAACGCATTCATTAGCTATTGGCGATAAACCGGGCGATGTGACTCAGTCACGTGTCTGTCGGCACGCAGCGTCTTAATGACGATGTCACGAGTAAAGGGCAAACCGGCGACTAAACGATAGACTAAACAACAATTACAAAAATGTTTATTACACGTCGTCGCGCTATTATCTCTCGGCGACGAGCGCGCGACACGTCTGACGAAGCGGCGACTCGAGCACTGATTGTGTCATTGAAAATGTTGGTCGTGTTCGTTCGATAACACCGGCGGCGCTCAGAAAAACCGCATTGGAATTGTGAACCACTGTGTGTGCCAAGTCCATTCAACACACAAACACACAGCCGATAATATATTCTTATCAGCCGTACGTGTTCGAGCCCGCGCGCAAGGCGCGATTCCGTCGAGGGTATGTCCGATGAGGCGGCGGTATGTATGTATATATGTACAATTTTGTAATGTGGCAATATGCAAAACCAGTTCGAACAGCCGGCAATCGAGCGGCGCGTGTAAAGCTCGGTCAGAGACCCACTTGTAACGCGTTTATGTATTCATTTAATCGTCGCGATGACGACGAGAGGCGAGACCCATCGGCCCAATGTGTGAGTGTGTGTGAGTGTGTGTGTGTGTGCGCGCGTGATACACTTTCGATCGTTCGAGACGGGCCCCCATAATTTCAGAATTATTATATGGCCGACGCAGTTCGTAATTCGCCGACGTCGAGACGCGTTAATCGCACATTTGCGTTCGACTGATTGTCTCAATCTTATCTGGTTGCGGGTATGTCGGCCTGCGACGTTCGACGTTGTGTGTGCGAATTTCATCATTCAATTTTGGTTATTTTGCACAAAAACTCGTACGCACACACTCACACACGTACGTGATAACAGAATCGTGATAAAACTCGCGGTTGGCGCGTCGATTCTCGCAGTCTACGACAGTCTGCAATATAAGCTGTGCAAATAACCGCAAAGTGCGCAAACGTTCAAACGGATATGCGCGGACTTTGTCTGGTTTATAATATTGTAATAATAAGAGACACGCGCGCAAGTGACTTTCGCTTCGACGCGTAGCCCCGAAATTGCCAGCAAAAAAACTGACGCAAGCTGACTGAGCCGCAAGTGTGCATGCTAAAGCTACAGCACACTTGCGCGAAATACTATACCAGGAAAACGCATATGGAATCGCAAAACCGAGTATGTTCTGCATATTTTACATTGGGATTTTTTCTATTTCAGCAGCCTATCGCCACAATAAATTGTGAGTAGATGAAAGATCTTGTGAATTCAACGTTAGCAATATTACATTCAAACCATAAGTTCTCTGTTTGTAGTTAACCCTTTTCCACATCGGTGTTGATGTGATAGGATAATATTCTTGAGAATGCAAAATGTTGACGAGATTCGAAAGCACGCACCTGGCGAACGGTCCAATATTATCAAGTCAGAGTTTCGCTTATCACTAGATATACATCTCTAGCATTACTTGTAAGATGTTAAGATGCCCGGTCCAAAGAATAGACGTTCCTTCGAGGCAATCCATGCCACATTCGATTGATTTGAAGAAAATCCAAGCGGTGCTCAGCAACGGCGAGGCTCGTCAACCCAAATGTTCTTATATTTCATGCATCCATCTATAACAAGTTAGCCGCATGCGGTTTGAACCAAATCTTGATTGTCCTTTCCTGTTGGTGAACGTGAACCGTTGAGCAAAAGGGGACATAACTAGATGTGCGATTCCCATACTGGCGAATAGTACTAGAAAATCTACTATTTTCAATCGTTAACTAAATCGATACGCATACTCGTAACATTCAACTTATTTTGAATGAAATGAATCTAAAGTGAGTTCTGTACTTTACTTGACAAACCCATTGATAATATTGTAAAGAAGAACGCGTTATGTCTTTTGCTTTCTGTATATGAATTCCAGGGCCTCTGAATTTTTTTCAGATATAAATTCTCAAAAACCTTACGTGACACATCATTATCAACACTACAGAAGAGAAGTTTTCAGACACCAAACATGATCAAACTGAAAGCTATTGCTGTGGAAATAACAGTTGTAACGATTGGATATTGTTCCTAGATGTCCAAACCATTGACATTTTGTTTTCAATATTTTTGACATTGACTCTACAACGAGCTATAGCCTACTAAGAACAGTTTGCAATCTTAAGGGTATGATCCTAGTAAATCTCTAGATACAAATTCAAAGAAATATACTACATTCCACAAACGCGATTTATCAGCATTATTATTGTCGGGAAACATTTAATGGAATATGTCTTTTAGAATAACCAAATTTGAGGATAAATGGAAAGATTATATAGAAACATCAAGTCGGGCCTCTGTTAAAACCGATCTAAATAAAAGAACCCTGCCCTGCGCGACATGATGAAAATATCATTAAATGTGTACCTAGAAACTGTAGTGCTTATCAATACTTTGAATTTTTAGAACAACATTTCAACTCAACATGGTTCATGAGAATGCTTTGTCCAGTCGTCAAATTACCACCCTGTACAATTCGATGCGTTCGACCCGTCGAGCCGGCGCTCGAACACAAACGGTCCGGATGGGGGCGACATGATGCGAATTCCCGTGCGCGGAGTCCCAGTTTGTTGGTCGCGCAGCATTGCACCGCAGATGCCATGGTATGCTGGTGTGTGTTTCGGGGATGGGTTGTGTATCGGAATGCGGATTGTTGATTGCAGCCAACATACAAATGCAAATGTGCACGGAAATCAACTGGGATCATATATACAGAGGAGAGATACAATGCACATTTGGGATGGTACGTAGAATGGTTTGTGGATCTCATGGTCCGTATCGGGGTTACATGTTGGTCATAGTTGTTATATGGCAAACGTATTGATTTAAATTGGCTGGAGTT
>JANTBZ010032534.1:0-13331 GCA_024741255.1 Exechia fusca
CGACTCATTTAGGCGTCGACTGCCCGCATCGTTGTCGGTTCCCAAATAGCAGTTACGGAGTTTTGGAAAACAGTTGCTATTTTTGTTTTCGGATGGAGAAGAACAAGACATATTTTGGCTTCAGCTGCACTTTTCCCATCAGAAAACAGTGCTACATCTGGAAACTGAATTCCCTCTTCTCCATTAGCCCGTATTTGATGAACAGCGTGTTACAATGAACGGCATAATTTTCAAACTACTTTATGAAATGTAGGGCCTCAGTGTAGGGCCCCCTCTAAGTTAAAGTCAAATATGTGTTTTTGGAGTTTCCCTCACGATAATTCATCTCCAATCAACGCGCAGGGAATAACAAAAGAAAAATTATAAGAAAATATCGAACAATTCACTTCTTAGGGGAATTTTCCGGTAAATTTTAAACTTCTTGTGTCTGAACGATTATATAAAAATCCACAGAGTTATGCAGGTATTTGGTCAACAACTATATTGGGGTGCAATTTTTGTAGGACTGCGACTGCACCAAAATCATTCGAGTATGTAATAAGCAGTCGAGAAGATAGTCTAAACCATTTTATCCGGTAAAGCCATAGTTAGACATCCATCTGCCATCTGTAGTGTTAATATGATTATTAATTTTATTATTATTGGTATGTAAAAGTGTCATATCTAACTATCGCACTCGCAGATCCAGATGGAGGCCAAGTTATTATTCCTTCGTTATTTCGATTTTATTCGAATGAAGAAACATAAATTGATTGTAAATTTAAAAAAATGTATTAGGAAAGAGTACGATGTGGATCGAACATATCAAAGGGGGTAGAACTTGCGGAAATATTAAGATACAGCTCTCAAAAGATTCCAGCGAATAGGCCCTGTCGCGGCTTGCATAGTCCGTGGTAGTGGATTACGTTCGTCGTTTCACTGGTGATCGAAACGTATAGCTTTCGTTCCACTGGTGATCGTTAACGTATCGTTAACGTATTTCAATGATGATCGGAACGTATAGCTCACTGCCCGAACGATCAACGTAAAAGTAAGGCACTGGACGACGTAAAATGTCGAACGTAAGACATTACCACGGAATCTGGGCGGAACTTATGAACAGTTGAAGAGTGGGTTTTTTCAATGGGAGTATCGAAATATGGCATCTTTGACTGGTTACAACTTTTCAGAGAGAGCCCTCATGACTCATGACCATGACATATATTTATCCCTCGTCTGAATCATCTCTGCAATGCTGCATCAAAATCTAGAGTGATTTTTTTAATGTTAGTTCGAAAGGCTGGCTTACTTTGCAAAAGCTACCCCACCGTACTCAACGGCATATCTCAAGGTTTTCACAGTTATATTCAATAATTTACCATCAGCAAAATACACGAATCGGATGAGCTATCTCATCCCTGCTTCAGCCTTCCTCTAACTCGGATGCACCAGATGAATATCCGTCCGATTTATCGCCGAGAAACCCGACTCACAGTCCGACGTCCCCGACGACGTGCACGACGACGTACCCGTCGACGTCCCACTCGACGTCCCCGTCGACGTCCCACTCGAAGTCCCCGTCGACGTGCCCGCCGACGTCCCCTCCGACGTCCCCTCCGACGTGCCCTCCGCCGACCCCTTCGAACTCGACTCCATCTCACTGTCGTACATCAGCATCGCCGGCATATCGCCCATGTGCAGCCCGAACTTGTACACCAGCTCATGCCGATACGTCTGATCCGGATCCAGCACCACATCCCCAAACCGCCCCCGATGATGCACCGCATCCGGAAAGTTCTGCGTCTGCACATAGAACGCCCCATTCTGCACGTAATCCGCACACTCTTTGCCGCGAATCGGCCGTGTGCGCAAGTCCTCCTCCTCGTACTCCTCCGCTTCGCCGCCCTCCTCCTCGGCCAGCGCCTCCTCCTTTGCCCGCTCCTTGGCCTCGTCGAACTTCCGGAACTCCTCGTACATGCGCTCCATCAGCTCGCGCGCCACATCGCGCGGTATCGTCCCGTCGCACAGCATATGGTTCTCGATCATCTGTTTGATCAGCTCATTCAGCAGCTCCGTCCGAATCCAGCGGCCCGTGTTCGCAAAGTTGTCGATGATCTCGCTCAGCACTTCGCTGACGACCTGATGTGACTCGTCGAACTTCTGCTGCGTCTCCGTGCGCAGCGTGATGGCGGACACGCACGGCGACAGCGGCGCCGACGACAGCTCATCGACGTACGGCAAATGGTGACCGGTGGAGAACTCGACGCACCGCTGTGTCGAGTACACCTCCAGCACGCGGCCCGACCCCGGATGGATGACTCGCGACACAAACACTGGCTTCTTAGTCACCGCCGGCGGCGGCCTCGCACCTTTGCAAGCGGCTGGCGGTGGCGCCGGTGGCTCCACCGCAGGCTTCTTCACCGGTTTCTTACACTTATTCCTCGCATTCACCACGTACGTCTCATGGAAGCATCCCATCGGCGACTTCTTCATCCACACGCCCAGCTGCGCCGCGATGCGACAATCGAACAGACTCTGCCCAATCGCCTTCGTGCGGCCCGTCGGAATCTGCACTTGATACTTCTGCAGGTCCGCCGCCTTCAAGTCCGGTTCCATCTCCGCCTGCGGCAGCGGCAGCACATCGAACAGCACATGCTTGCTGGCGTTCACGCTGAACACGTGCTGGCGCAGCTCCAGCGTCCCCGCCCCATGACCCGCGAGGTTCATGAACAGCCGATGGGACAGGTTCACGATCGTTCGTTTGTCCGTGCGCGCCATGTACGCGATGCGCAGCTGATTGTCCGCCGTCACGGTGAAGCAGACCTGCGCCATCAAAGTTCCCGGATAACCCTCGTCGCCATCCGGGGAGACGTACGACATGACGACCTGGCATCCTCGGCTGTAAGCCTGCCAATTGACGTGACCCAGCCCCAACAGTCCGCCATCGTTGTGATGCTTGCGGCCTCGCCAGTCGCCCGTCAGCTCGCCAGCGTTGCGCGTCAGATCGACGATGTCGCAGCGCTGCAGTTCGTACTCGGAGCCGACGACGACGTTGGCGCAGCGCCCAATGATGCTGCCCATGTTGAAGCCGGAGGCGCGATACTCGTCGAGGGTGTCGAAACCGAGGACGACATCGTCGGAACAGGCGAAACGACTGGGCACCGAGACACGGAGGACGGTGGCGCCGTAGGTCATGACGCTGACGGACATGCGATTGCGCCGGTTGGTCCAGGTGTACTGGGTGACGGGTTCGTAGAGCTGGGTGCGCGGATTCAGGTAGCAGCCGAAGCAGCTGCACGTGAGCTTGACGCATTCGTAGTGGGACATGGTTGAGAAATGCTAGAGATTTAGCACTAGGAAATTTGGGAGAAATGCAGAAATATGCGGCCGAACGGAATTGTGTTCAAACACGGAATGTTTGGGTGGGTGATTGACGTTATTCGATCGATTCTATGATTACAATGGGGGCTGATTTAGTTCATGAAGTTATTTGAATATTGGAAAAGGATGTTTGCGAAAGGATGCATTTTGCAACGAATATCATTAAACGATAGAAATAGAATATATTTCGAGTGCCCTGGTCCTGAAAATGACAAATATTACCAAGACATCCGAAAATATAGATTGTCAAAGTGAAAGGTCTACAAAAGTGAATTTGTGATGGGATCGGCAGGAATAATTGGACCAAAAGGTCTTAAAACCGACGAATCAGTTAATACCGTCGTAACCAACGATAAAATATTAAATGTTCATAACAATTTTTATCAAAAACCGCAAAAATTTGCTCGAAATCACGAAAAACTTAATTTTCAGCAACATTTTCCATGCGCATTTTACGAGCGCATTCAGCCAAAGTAGTCAATAAAAAGAAGACTTTGCTCAGGTGGTGGCTTTAATTCGCCCCGCTATACTTATGAAACAAGGCACTTCCTGATTAAGATTAATGTCCAATGATGGACACGTAATTCCGCCTATACACTTCGAAACATTCGAGAAAGTCGGAAAATGGGTCTCTAGTTTGAGATCCACAAATTTACAGAATGATAGGGTATATGTGTAGCTAATGATGGACAAAAAACCGAACAAGATATCTCTGATAATTTTCTTCTAATATCCATCAGAATATGACGCAAAAATTCCAGTTTTAAACTATAGCTAACTATAAACTATAGGTGACAATTGCTTCTTAACAAGACAATGGTTGACGTTGTGAACCAGATATCTATAGTCTGAACTGAATAAGTGAACTGAATCTGTTTGTCGATATTAAAGCCATATTATGTTAGTCTTTATGCGAAATTCGACCATTGTCAGTGGCACACGAATGAAACGGCTGTCCTTCTACTGAATGTTACCATTAAAAAAAGTTACAATTGCTTCTTAACAAGCGCATACAAATTTCAAAAAAATGTTATGCAATTTTGTGCGTATTCTTCAAGGAAAGCCAAACTAATTTTTCAACAAAACATGGAGTTGGAGTTTGGAGTTCCACAAATCACAAAAAACGGCATACAAATTTCAAAAAAAATGTATGCAATTTTGTTCTTCACGGAAAGCGAAACCCATTTCCAACAACAAAATTTGTTCGTACATTTTATCGTTTCAATGACCTTACTACATGCTTGTCTTTGGAGTTCCACAAATCACAAAATATTCATTGAAATCAAGATTGTTTTTCAACATGCCAATTAGCTCCAGGACTAGACGATGAAACATTATAATCAAGTTTTCAAAAAACAGAGTCCCTGTAACTGGATAATTCGATATAAGCGAAAACCATGTAAAAATTAATTGATTTTGCATGATTCATCACCAGAAATCATCAAAATTTAAATTTAAATTATTGACTGGAGCAAAGTTCAATATTGGATTTTCGATTCCTGGTGGGGTTGGTGCAATAAATTGTTTCTATACCAAGGAGCCATCAGAAAGAAAACATGTTACTATGTGATCGAATTTGGTTCTATCGAATAATATTGAACGATATACTGCAGATATTTCTAAGCTCCAATCTCCAAACCTATAGATCTAGTATATTTAGTCTGTTTCAAACACCTTTTGAAGTTAACCGTAATGGCAAAGTATTATAGTTTCAAATCCATGTAGAAAATGCTCGAATCCTTGCAAAAAGTTACAATTCACAATTTATGGTGAATTCTTTACAAATAATTCATTCAATTCAATCATGATTACATTATTGACTGATATTGATTATTTTTAATTACCTTTGCCCTGCAGATTCTCCCACTCCACTTCGGACATCCCAACGCCGACGAAATCCTCGCACCATCATTCGTTCCAAGCACCCCAAACGCCTCATCAGCAGCATTCACATAATTCGCAAGTGCATACGGCTTCGACAGCCGAAGTTGCACATATGCCATCGACCGCATTGCCGCCACCGCAACCGCCTCAGCAGCAGCAGCACGCCGGACATCAACATTCGAACACCTCCCATCAACAGTCACACCAACAGCATCAGCAGCAGCAGCACGCACAGCATTCACATGCGGCAATGTACGGCGCCAATCCGTACGGCGATTCGACGGGCTACTTGCAGATGGCCCTGGGCGCCTATTTGGGGCCGACGGCCGCCGGTGCCTACAAGAGTGTCGATCCGTATTTCCTGTCACAAGGTAAAGTTAGAGCATGATTTGAAACTTACACAGTCTCTATTGGCGGGGTAACTTTGGAATTTTTAGCAGGTAAGCGCTGGGATGAGAATATTTCAACTGTTCGTTCTGGCGCCTATTATTATTTTTTTCGGAATTCATTCATATTCATACTTTATGCGGCAAATCTCCATATTTTATTTTGAAATAAGCCTTGAAGCCAAAAATAGTGCAACCACTTCGAAGGATCAATTCAGTTTCGCGGAAGTCCGAATATAAATGTAATTGAAAGGGCTACATACATTCGAATTATGCTATCGAATAAATCCAGCATTGATTCATTAGGTCGAACAGCAAACACAAAATATCTGTGTGGAACAAGCAACAAAAAAAGGAAGAGCGGCGTGATTTTTTTGATTCAATGCATTTTGTAATAAAGATAGGAATCGAAAAAGAATTATAAAAAGTCCCATCCAAATGATTATTCTGCACACCACCTGCTTTTAGAATTATGATGCGTTACTTGCGATTGACAAAAAACTCAACTTGTCTTCAAGTTGGAAATAAGTGAAAACATATAAACGGCGGCAGCCGGTGCATATGAAAGTGTCGATCCGAAAAGTTTAAGAACATGTTTACATCCATGAAACTAAAAGGAAAACAGCCATCAATGTGCGATATGAAACAAATGATGATTGAATTTATTATAGGGGCTATCGGCGGTTAACTTTGGGTTTTTTCCCAGGCAAGACTAGGATAGGAATTTCCTTGGAACAAATTAATTATGTGATTTTCATCCGGCACGAATTGGCTTTTCAAACTGGTAGATCTGACGCCCTGGATTTAATCGGATTACGTACTTCATAATAATTTCTCAAAAATACTGGCATCCTACGAAATTAAACTGAACTTTGACTCCGTTGGTGCCTATTTGGGCCGACGGAGTGTCGATCCGTTTTTCCTGTCACGAGGAAAAGTTTTGAGAATTGGTTTACACCCTTCAAACTGATGGACAAACAGCCATTATAGTGCGCGGTATGACACCATCGATGATTGGATTTATTCTATGCTGGTTAGTTATAAAATTCAATTAACACACCGACTCTCTTCAGTCCACACTCTCGCATTTTTGGACGCTCCGACTGGCGGAAATTTATTCGGTCAACACACTACAACGTACCACCACACATACATAAAGCCAAGGACAAAACGCAATTACTAGAACAACAAACAACAATCAATTTGCGGTTATGCGCTCACACCTTCACCACCACCACGCATCGGCGATCCGGGCTGGCTGGCCGCCGACAGCCGCCGCAATGCGGCCGCCAATTTGGGCGCATCGGCCGCATCGAACCCCTTCAGCGCCCGCAAATCGTCCAGCTCCAGCGCCAGCATCTGATCGACTTCGATCTAGGAAAGTGTTAACGAATTAAAGTCGATTTCAGACTCACTGCGTTTGACCGCCAATGTAATTCGCAAACACTCACCTGCGCCGCCTCGAACAAATCCGCATACTGCGCAAATCCGACGGCATCCAGAACGGTCGCGACCGTAATGTTGTCGTCCAGATGCGCGTTTCGGCCCTCCGCCGAAGCGTTCAGCGTCGACGAATTCAGCGAGGCATTGAACACGTTGGACACGTTCAGCGAGTCCGTCGAGTCCGAGGAGTTGAGAGTGATGACGCTGTCGTTGGCCGACACATTTAATTGTGACTGCGCCGCTGGCGAAGATCTCTTGGGCGTGGCCGTGGCCGCCTCGGACTCCGGCTCCATCGTTTGCTGTGGCGACGGTGGCCGGGCGCGGCGACGCGGCGACGGCATCGCCAGGCGCATCGTCTCGGTGAACAGCGAGTGGCCGTCCGGGCTCTTGATGTCCAGGAAGAATGTCGTCCGCGGGCTAAATACAATTAATTCGTGATTGATGCTTTTCGCAAACGTGCATGAAATCCCAAATCAACTGTACCGTTGGGCAGGAGGTTGCAAATGGCCGCGATAGCGCTGCAGCGGCTGCCGAACGCCACTGGCCGATTGTCGGGCGGTCGCGTTCAGATCGGGCGGCATTACGATGGGCGAAATGTTGCTCTTGGAGACGCGGTTCATGGGCGAGAAGGAACGACTGGAGAGTCGTTTGTTGCCCGCCACCACGACCTGCTTCTGGCCAGGTGAGGGCGAGGGGGCGGCTGGTTTCTGGCCGTCGCGATTGCCGAAGCGCGGTGATCGGGAGAAGGTGCCTTGGACGGTGGCCGTGGCTGTGGCGGCGGCGGCTGCGCCGCCAGCGGCAGCCGCACGCATCGGTGATCGGGGAACTGTGTGAAGGGTGAAGATTTAGTGACTTGATCCGATGGAGAGTAGCTCTGAACTTACTAAAACGTTGCATTCTCGAATCCAACAGAACCTGAACTGCTCACAAAGAAGAATGGGGACCATGATTCAACTAGGTCGGGTATAGCCGGATGAGTGTGTTTGATTTCTTTATTAGACATCATCGAGATGCGCGCGCAAATTGTTTTTGTGCGCACATACAGTTATATCCAAAGGTTGAGTGAAAGCTTCAAGCGACTTGCTGAATTGCACCAGTAACAGTAATGCTATTCTACATTTAATATTCAAATAAAAAATAATCGCTTCGTTTCGTTTCGACAGGATTGTTCGGTGGCGCCCATCATCTGTTCGGACCGGGTGGACCGGGCTGCGGCCCAGCCGAGCTGGCGCTCAGCATGGGCATGGGGGTGAATGCGCTGCGACATTGCCGGCGTCGGAAGGCGCGAACGGTGTTCAGTGATCCGCAGCTGACCGGATTGGAGAAGCGTTTCGAGAGCCAGCGGTAAGTACAATGTTTGAATTGTGTTATATGAAATGTTCATTTTGTCCTTATCATTGAAACAAATACATGCTGCTTTGTTGATGAATCGCTTGTAAATTGTTTGCAATATCCCATGTTGTAGCTGAATAAATTACACAGGATATATCTATGGCCGTGCATATTCTTTTTTTCTGTTGTAAAGTCGATGTAAAAACGATGTAAAAAACACAGTATTTTAATGTTTGGACATCTGGGATCAATACGTGAACAATATACCTACATATTTAAATATTCACAATTTAATCTCGAAAGATATCATGTTTGGTGTCAGAACACTACGTTTTGCGGATATTGAATTTTATTTTCAAAAAATGGTAGGTTGATGAGTCTCGCTCTCGCAGAGCACCGATTAATTGGACTCGATACATGGTTTCCGAGATTTATTTTGGCCAGGGCTATACAATATCACGGATTGATGTCTGAGTTATATGAGTTATATGATAAGCGGAAATTCGAATTGAATATATTGAACCGTTGTCCAGTGGCCAGCCTTCAATTTCCATTGAAAATATGCCCGGTATTAGGCAATAAAACCTTGTTACTAAATTCAGTACATCAGAATGGTTTCAGCATAAAGATGAAACTCGAATGACTACTGAGAATAACAACTTATTTTATTCGTGCAGATATCTGTCAACACCTGAGCGCGTTGAATTGGCATCGGCGTTGGGCCTCAGCGAGACACAAGTGAAGACGTGGTTCCAAAATCGCCGAATGAAACACAAGAAGCAGTTGCGCAGGCGCGACGTGAATCCGGGTAAGTGCCTTTTCTATTGAAACTCTACAATATACGTCAACGAACAATTAAATGCTTTGTCTTGTGCATAACTTGAACGTACTTGTTTGCCCGTTCTTGTTGACCGAAATATGGCCCTGCTTCGCCAAGTTTGTTTAATTAAATTACCAAACATTCTAGAGGCTATATCAAGAGGCCAATATATAAGTAAGTGCTCAAGATGCTCGACAGACAACAGCCAACAAAAGATATCCACACTACAAAGCATTTTCTTCAAGACGACGACCGAAATTAGTTTATACCCAGCAATTTGCATTTCGGGCACAAAGTGCTGTCGTTCCGAGCGCCGAGTGCACTTAGGGTCAATCGTATTGTGTTAGAATGCTGGATTAATGCACTTGCACTTGTCGTAACGCCCAACTTTGCACACACACTCGCACATGCTATGACGAAAATTCGTTATTCGAAAATAACTGATGGTATAACGTACTACTACATGGGCTGAAAAGTATCGGGAGAAATAGGGAAGGACAGCATTTTTTATAATGGTAAAATGTATTGTTGCTTATAGTCATCTTTCAGCCAGCCAAACCAAATCTTATACTCGTCCTGTCATTAGTTTAGAAGATATTGCCTTTATTGTCACTCGCGGTTTGACATATCGCAACATATGGAGCAGAATGTATTTATTGTCTTGATAAAGCACTGATTTCTTATAGGAAGAAGGGCCGCTGGAGACAAAACATGTGTTGAGAAATTGTAATCTGGGGTCTGCCCTAGCCGAAATTAAATTTTACAATTTTGTAAACTATTCTGTACCTTCCATTTGGGCACCGAAGTCGATGCGCGCAGTGGACGTCTAAATTTGGCAGTTTCTTACGAAAACATCAATAAGTTAACAAAATAATTTTCAGAAAGGATGGAACCTAAAGATTGCTGATACCCTGCGTTGATATTCAAAATATTTATACATATCGTGCATTCGTTGTTGGTCATGCGAGAGCTATTTGCGAAGAGAGTGCCGCATAAACGCAAAAACTCACAATCGACCAAAAACCATAATCAATGAATAGGGCTATGAATTGTGGTCCCATCTATGGTTTTGTGCGTATTTGGTCCTCAGCGACTATTTTTTATTTTCCAAATGAAAATGGTAGCTCCAGGGAAAGACTGAGACAGTATCAATCGTGAAAAAGAGCATTTTGTATGGGTAAGCGACGAACACCGTTTGAAGGTGATCGAGATGTTGTAGGACTGCTGATTTAAGGCTATCAGGCTAGAATGAAACTATGGGAATAAAAAAGGTTTCATCAAAATGTTTGGTCCTTCCTTTTTTCTCCCGATACTTATATCAGCCCATGTAGTAGTATATCATCGTTTTCCAAGAATTCGTTATTTCATATGCATTTTCCTGGTATACTATCTACGGGCATCCTCCGTCATGTAAAATCAATAGATTTCGTTTTCATCGCCTTTCTCCCATCTCTGCTTCTCTACACCACACTGTCCTCTTCATACGCATCTCCTAAAATCACCTGTGGTTAAATGTTCTCCCTCGCTCTCTTTGCCCGCAGTGTTCGCATCATCGACGACGACATCGACATCGCCCGCCTCCGCCCCCTGGCCGACGCCGACCTCGAGCTCGCCTACGCCATCGGCGAAGAAGCCCCCCAAATCGTGGGCGTCGTCGACGACCGGCCCGCCGAACTGATCGCCAGCGAGGACTACAAGCAGAGCGAAAAGTGGAAGGTGCTGCGCAACGTCGACGGCGGGCTGCAGGTTGCCCAGTTGGGCAGCGATGGACGGGTGCGCCGGAGCGGAGCGGTGCAGACGCTCGACGATGATGGCGAGCGGATGGCGAGGCGGAGGTTCACGAGGTATGACAGTGGAGAGGATGAGGAGGAAGAGGAGCAGAGGGATATGAATCCGAAGCGCGCGGCGAAGGCGAAGAAGGCGACGAAGCAGTCGGCGCAGAATCGGAGGAGCAGAACTCCGGAAGATCAGTCTCCGGTGAGAAGGCGAGAGCGGAGGCCGGATCAGTCTCCGGTGCGCAGACGAGCTCTAGCTTCTGCTGCTTCGCCGGATCAGTCCCCAGTTCGCCGAGGCGCCGCAAAACATCGCTCTCGAACTCCAGATCGACGGGCAGCCAGACCGAAGCAACGATCTATTTCTCCAGATCAGTCTCCGGTGCGCAGACGAGCTCCAGCTTCGCCTGATCAGTCCCCAGTTCGCCGAGGTGCCGCCACGAAACATCGCTCTCAAACTCCTCCAGATCGACGGGCAGCCAGACCGAAACAACGATCTACATCTCCAGATCAGTCTCCAGTTCGTCGAGGTGCCACCAATCATCGCTCCGGGACGCCAGATCTTTCGCCGGTGCGTCAGCAGATCAAACGCGATCCAGATGCGTCAGATCGAAGGCCGACGGCCAAGCCTCAAAAGCGTGCGGATTCTTCGGACCAATCGCCCGCGAGAAGACACTCAAGACGCGACAGATCTCGATCGAGGAGCCCGGATCGACGTGCGCATCGACGACGATCTCGATCCAGGTCACCAGCTAGCAGGCGCAAGCGACAGACCGACACTCCGGACGCTTCGCCTCCTCGAAGAACGCAAATCAAGCGCGAGGCGGACATCAAACGAGAAGCGCAGCGATCGAGCGACACTCCGGACGCCTCGCCGCCAAGGCGCGGCCGCGGACGGGAGTCTTCGCCTGCCCTGCCGAGGGCGACCATCAAAACGGAGACCTCCTCGACCAAGCCAAAGTTGTCGCGTTGGTCGCGAGATCGAAGCTGCCAGCCGCCTGCGCCTCCGCCAACATCGGCCAGGATGCAGCACACTTTGGACGGCAAGCGGGCCGGCCTGCTGAGTGCCAGTGCGATGCGCGAGGAGAGCGGCGGGATCAGGAAGCGCGAGGCGGCGGCCTATGAGGCGATGTCGGGGGAGGCGAGCGGTAGGGGAGCGGAGGCGGTGGTGAGGGATAGGAAGACGGGTAGGGTGAGGGATGTGGAGGCGGAGATGGAGGTGGAGCACGAGAAGATGAGGAAGGAGCTGGAACGGAAGGCGGTGTACGATCGGTGGGGGAAGGGGTGAGTAGCGAGGAGAAGTGCGGTGGTCGGGGATTTTAAATTGCGTGTTATTATTGTGGAATTATCGGGAATGTTACCCTAGCGCATTAATTTTGACCATTCTATTTTTTACTTCTTTGGTTTTTTGTAGGAAAACGTGAAGTCACACGAGAATTGTAATGACGCAGTTTTGTTTATGGATTGGAGGAGAAAAGTCTCACCCCTAGGCTCATCGTCTAAGCGATGAGCCTAGGGGTGCGCGATCTAAGCGCGCCCTAAGAAGGCCGATTTTCTATAAATGGAAAAACGATCGAACATAAAACATTGCGAACAATTTTGCATGAGCATTTCATTTTTCCCAAATTTCATTCGTATATACAAATATTATAAGTCACTCAAGTGAAATGTTATAGTCCGATTTAGTGCATGGGAAGTAAAATAGCACATTTTCCCCATTCGAAATATCAGTGTTCAAATTGAAGATACAACAATTTGGCAAAATGTATGAAAATCGTGGTTCATGGCATGGAATGGTTCAAATTTATGAGTGAGGTACGTTGGTATGAGTAGCATCTGATTGTGCGTTCTTTCTTTTTGTAACAAAATCTAACTGATGAGATTTGTAAAAATATCCCAAAATAACAGCGCGCATGAATATGGCGCTTCAAAATCGGTATTCTTTCTGAATATCTCCGACATTGAATTGAAATTGAACATAAAACATTGCAAAATACATCTTCAATAGATAAATCGAAAACTATCGAAATGTATTGCATGGGCTGATTAGTCGCGGTTCGACATAAACTAGCATATTGAGAGAAAGTATTTTAACACGTTACGGACCGCTTGATAACACCGTGGGCAAGGCGATTACTGCTAAACGACGCATTGTATTGAAAAACGGTTTTCATTTTTAGAATACTTTTTTTGAATACTTCAATGAATCGCATTACGAAATTCAAATTTTCAATCGTCGATACAGTAGAACACGTGTTTTAAAAAAAAATTAAATTTTACCGACAAAAAACACATGAATGCGTAACACATGAAATGTGAATTCTCCTTAAACGC
>JANTBZ010032645.1:0-13324 GCA_024741255.1 Exechia fusca
GTGCGTAACGAGTAGCATAAATTCATGCTGCCACTTTTGTGCCCGTCCGATCACTTCGTCGCACAGTTAGATTGTCTAGTTTATGTGTATCGACGTGCGTGTGCCTTCGATTGCGTATCCCTCGTTTGAATATGCATAAACCGAAGATGGCATCGAGTTTATGCTGCTGGAGACGACCCAACGGGCATATCAATGCCGACCGGCCGACATGCCCGCCATGGCTGAGCATACACACGCAGTTTCAGAGATTGTCTCCATCTCGGCAATCGAGATAGCAGCGGAAGATAGCATGAGAACATAACATAGCAGCATAGGAGCAGCAACATAGGACCACCCAATCGACCAATGTTGAAGCAGGTCTGCACGCACGCACGCAACTTCGACGACGATGGTGTCCGATCGTGTTGCTTCTGCTCAATAAAATACCGTGCGTATGGCGTATGCTTGAAGGTTTTACTGGCCCCCACACGCGACACGAGAGATGCGTGTGCAAAGACACACGCTTGATCGCTCGTATGTGTGCGTATGTATCGGGTCAATCGGGTTTTAATTAAGCCTGCTGGTATTCGAGCGCGTGCGTTTGAGCTTTGGATGCACAGCCGCCCAGTGCGGGCATGTGCATGTGATCAGTGTGTGGAATGTTGGATGAAATAGTGGCGCAAGTCATAGAACATAGTTTCGGAATATTTAATCCAACGAATACATTTTATTGAGCATAACTTGAACAGATCTATAGAAGTAGGTGGCTTTAATTTGTTTGTCGCAACATTATACTGTGTTTCATACAATTTTTGTACAATTACATTTCATTACTTGGCCAATACACCCTTCTCACCAGCATACCTCCACATGCTAGCCAAGCAAGCTGCCATTAGCATGCGTGTGTGTGATTTCAAAATGCGCCCACTGCCGACCGACCGGCCGCCCATTGAATTGAAACGTCAATTAGCCCCGAGACTCCGCCGAGACCGAGAGTTCGTTTGAAGTCGCACGGCTCGGCTCGGCTGAGAAATCAAACACACAGCGCAGCAATCCAGCGACCGAGCGGAAATTTCACGATACTGACGCGTCAGCTCGTCGTCAGCAACAGCACACGTGTTGACCAACGCACACGACCGCTTACAAAGCCAAAAACAGAGAGCTCATGGCGGTCGCCAAAAACCGGTCGCAACATTCCACAATTGGACGTCGGGAGGGCATTGTAAAATCTACACACTAATTGAACAGTCAATCGAATCTAATGCACACACGCACACCGCACACACGAATTTTATCAATGATTTATGTGCACCAGCGTGCGCGCTCGAAAGATCAATGAGAACGGCAATAACACATGTTATGTTTCGGTATTGAATCGTGCGCGCGCGCACGATTTCGAGGTGTGACGAACCGAATTTATAATTCCGAAATGTTACAATCATAGCGCTGGCAATAATTCGTTGCTGGCACAAACGAGTTTCGCATTCGGAATTGATCAATTCCAGGCAGGCCGTGCCTGGCCGCCGTGCGTTTTGCATAATAAATTGCCGCTCATTGATAACATTAAAATCCATCGAATTTCACGTGCGTTGAACTCGCGCGCATTATGCGTGAATTGAATTAAATTCTCCGCCCGGCAGCAATGTTTCATCATCGCTGCGCCAGAAGCAAGCATTTTTCGCTGGCGCAAGCATTTTTCTCGCGCGCGTTTTATGCGGAGATAAAGCCGGAACTGCTTCGCGCGCATAGCGTGAAAAATCATAGCTTAAATCCGCTTATAAACGTCCGCATGCGAGCAAGAGTGCGCGATATGAATGTGTATCATTTCCACACGCATAGCCGAACGATGGCGGGCGGATCCGATGTGATGCGTCGACGTCTTGCAGCGTGCAGCAAAAGCTGGACGGCGTGCGGCCAGAGTGTCTTATGCTGAGTGCTGCGATCCGTATAACCCACACAGACACACACTCACAACCGGTGTGCACGTGCCTTTGCGTGCCTTTGTTGTTTTGTGATGTGAGTGCAGACTGTGTGAAAATGTTGTCATCATCGTCATAGATGAGCCTATACTTTTGCCAAACAAATCTAACAGCAACATCGATTTTTGTTAATTTTTTCGAATGATCAGGATTTGCGCATATTTTCATTACCGTTCATTTGAGTATATGCTTATATCGCTAAGCCATTCTTATCAACATTTATGTAATTTAAAGCAAACACGAAACACGATCACTTTGTACCAATCGATTATTATGAACCCCATGAAACATATCTGTGTTACATCTTCGGTTCAAAGAACATAACTATTGACTATAGTGCCTAAAAGCTATAATCGTATACTCAAATGAAAGGTAATAAAATTGAGTTCAAATTCTCATCATTCAAAAAAATTTACAAAAATCGCAGTGGCTTTTAACATGAAACTGAAAAATAGATTACACGATTTGTAAGTGAACAAATACTCACAAATGTCAGTTGTGTCAGTTCAGAAGAAGAAGACATGATCTAATAGTATCACGAAAAGTATTTCAGTTTTCAAATCAAGTCACGAAAGTATGTGCAATATTCCGTTACATATCCTGATAAATCTGGACATCTGCGGGTATAATGTTTGTCTGCTGCTACACACGTGTGTCTATTTTGCACACACGTCGACACGCAACGGCAAACGGCAATCCCGGTCGTGTGTTGAATGTTGTATATGTTATGCTGTTCGCTCGAGAATGCACACACGCTCAGGCTGCCGCCGCCCGCCGTCTAAAGGTCGTCATGGATAATGTTTTGGTTCGTCGTCGTCGTCGTTCGTCGGCGTCTGCGCGCTGTCGCCGCCAGCGAGCCGAACGAGTGAGGGGGAGGAAAATATGTATACAACATACACAGCATACGCAACGCGTTCATATGGATTTATAGCGCAGTGTATCGTTCGACGTTCGTGCGTATGATGTGTTCGCCCATTATGCCCGAACGCCGACGCCGAGCGCCGCCGAGATGATGCCATTCGCATTATAGCACAGCACACAAATTCATATACAGCAATATAGCGCGCAATATACACGCTTGTGTGTGCATATTTCGGTGTCGTTAGCATAAAATGTGCGCGCTGATGCGAACGCGCAGAGGGGTGTTGCAGCCAGCAAGCAAGGGTATCGCGTGTATATGTTGTGTGTATGTTGCGACGCCACACGGACGCGTGCGTGCGTGCATGTGTCTGGTGTGCGAGTGTTTGTTGATGTTCGCGTCGTCGGCGTCTAAACTTTGCCATATTAACTTTTAATGTCAAAGGCGAACTGTGCCGGCGACCGAACGAACGAAGACCGAACACGAGCGAATTGAATGTTCAGCACACAGCACACAGCGTGGGGGCGGAGGTGGATGCCGCGCGGTGGTATGCGTGCAAAATACGCATGCATGTTTGCTATGCTATGATGATCATAAAATATAATGCGGAATGGATTCGAAGGCGACGACTGGCGAAAAGCGCAATTCGCAGCAGTCGTTCGATTCATCGCCATTTATTTTAAAAGGGTATCATATAACATGCTATACAGTGGATAACACATGATTCTTAACAAGAAGAAGATTGTTGACAATGAAGATATCATATCAAGATGTCATATAACATTCATTCACGCGCTTGTGGTAACTTTCTTTTGAAAGCCTGCCGTTCCTTTCGTGAACCACTGACATTGGTCGAATTTTACAGAAAGACAAACATATGATCACTCTACTATCCTCGAAAATATTCAGTACATTTATGCAGCTCGGTGTCCAGATATCAGAACTTCAATATCAACATATTTCTTGTTAAGAACCATATGTTATCCACTGTACATACACACTATACGAAGCCATAGCATATAAAATATCCTATCAATACGAGCATATTTCCACATGAAATCGGTGCGTATGCGTATATGTGAGTCATTTCGGCGAGCTACTCAAGTTGTTTACGCGGACAGCTAGACAAGCGAAGAGAGACCATTCTACCGAACTTGGCCCACGCGAAATAATGTTGCAGCGGAAATGTCGGCGCCACGCGCGCGCATTGAATGCAATGGATCGTAGCCAGCAACCAACGACGATGTTAGTCCGCACTGCTGCTGACGTGACCGGCCAGCAACGCAATCGATCGATAAAACATCGATGCCGCCGTTGACGCTGACAACATAACATTAAAAATGCATGTGCGTTTCCGATTCGATACTCACGCGTTGCTGTGTTGCAGCCGCTGGCGTGGCAATATTCAAATTTCAAACACGATTTCGATCGGGCGGGCTGCTAACCTTTTCGTCGAGTAAAGGGTGTTCAAGTGGCAATGTTACAATTGTTATTTTATGTTGAAGCATAGATTACGATTTGCGCAAAAGAATAGTCATACAAAATTCCAGCATAAACTTCCAGCATGTCAAATAATTATAATACGATAATGCTATATTGAAAAACCCTCTATGCTCCAACATACTTCACGAGGCAAGGTGTCTGCGCACTCGCCGTTGGCTTGATAGAGTCGAACCGACGAACACTTCAAAAGCGTGTGAATTAATGTGCGCGCATTCTGACGAAGGAGCAAACGACGACGGCGACGATGTTGACCAGGCACCAACATTAATTATATGTCGTCTCCCCGAGCAGCCAGGCACGTCACTCGAACTTTGATGTGCGCCACGAATAGTGTGCCTGTGTACTAGTTCTTGCAGTCGCTCATAAATCCCTTTTCTCGGAGCCGCCGTCCGTGTTAACGCGCACGCGCACGCCTTCAACTAGAATATAATTACGTTCGCACGGTAATTGGCATCGGGACGACGACGACGAGGAGGCCTCGTTTCGTACGGCCAGTGCAATGAAATATGCGAGCCACAATTTGCCGCCGCCGCCGCCAGTGGAGTTGGTGCGCAAAATTGCATAACATTAATTTATGCGAACACGTGCCGGCCAGCCATCCACTTAACATATTTATGAACACACATACGCACGACACTTTGATTTTCATGCGTAACGGCCGAATGGATTCGAATAAATTCAATGCGGTCTAATAGCGTGCTGACGAATATGTTGTATGCTCGTTACTTATCTCTTAGAAAATAAAATACGCTCGAATGGAAAAAAGGCCAGAGCCTTTGACAATTTAACCCATTAGTAAGCAGCCGAGCGTCGCAGTGTCCCTGCTGAATATGCACACACACATACACACGCACATGTTGGCCCCAGCAGCATATCACTAATTCAAAGATTTCCCTCGCTTTTACGCCGAACTCAGGGTTGGTTGAGAAATACGATGCCACATCGAGCCCACGAAATGCCGGTCGTCGTCGTCGTCGTCGTCGAATCTGCCATTACATACGTGCGTGTTTATGTGTGTGCAATAAAAAAAGGCTTCCACACACACACACACAAATACACCCGCCCGCCCGCAATTGATCCATAACGAGAGCGAGGGCACGTAAAAATTCCATTACACAAATTATGCACAGTGACAGTCGGTAGTCGTGTACGGCATCAGTAGCATAAGAAGCCAGCGCAGAAGCTAGCCCGAAAATAAGTGCTAGACAAAGATCCCTCCATGCCGCGCGCTCGCCGCTCAAACGGGCCGCAACAAATGGATATGTTTGTTTTTATAGACACGCACGCTCATGGTTCTGGGCACATTGCCATTACTGCGGAAAACCAACGACGATGGCTGAATTCTCGCTCACATCTCACCAGCATAAACGTACGCACGTATACATTGACTGACTGAATGGGAAACCCGTTCGCGCAATGAGGTGGAAACTTAAATGGCGGCCATAAACATGATATTTATGTTGTGATGGAAATTCGCTTTGCGCTTGGGGTCGCAATCGTCTGTGTCTACACCCCGGCTTCTGCGGCTAACGGTGTATGTATTTGAGTTCAGCATAAATTCTGCAATACACTTTGATTTGCATATTTCCACTTCGGTCCGGCGGGTCGGGTCGGGCTGGGCCATTTCAATCTGAAGGGCGGTCGTCGTCGTCGTCGTGTTACGTCGTGTAGTTATCATTATTATTATTATTGCTTAACACCGAACCAGCCAGCAGCCAGCTAGCCAGGAGGGATCGAGTACATACAGTTGCTCACACTTTATGCTCACCAAAACACAATTTATGTTGAGGACTGGAACTAACTTTCCAAGACCGACTGTTCCTTTTGTGGGCTACTAATAATTTCTATATTTTGCATAAGACCCCCAAATTGATGGTTTCACTAGCCAAAAAAAGATTCAGACTGTTTATGCTGCTCTGCCTCTAGAAATTCGGTGCTCCACTTTATGCTCACCAAGAAAATGTGTATGTTGAGGACTAACTGTTGAAGACCTACTGTTTTCATTTGTGGGCTACTGATTGTATCCAAATTGAGCATAAGACACAAGATATGATTGGTTCACTAGCCAAAAATAGAATTAGACGATTCATGCTGCCTGGTCTCCGGAAAGTTGGTCATCAATATCGAAATGTCCTGGGTAAGTCCCAGGTGTGAGGAACTGTATGTACATTACCAACATAATTCATGTTGCGAACGTGCGGCGACAGCGTCTGCCAGTGCGTTTGTCAATCCAGACGTGCACACATCATCATAATGTCTGCGTCTGCGTGTGCATGCTCCGGACGTTCTAATTAACTTCGCACAAGGCATCTTTCATATTACTTTATAAATAAATGTTGACGCTTCCTACACTGAAGAGCAGCATAGGACGAGCATCGAGCATACTACTCTGTGCATATACTTCAGAAGGTGCCCCGAAGGGGTGCTCTTGATCTGTGCGTTCGTTCGCTGGTTGCTGGCTGGTCTGGCTGCCGTTGCGCGAATATTAATGACGTGTCAAATCAATTTAGTCTCGCGCCCTTACTCCGTCTGACAGTGTCGCTCTGACGACAGACACTGAACTTGTGTGCGAGCATCGCGTGCGAACGCCGGCGAGCACACAATAAATCACTGTGTCTGTTTGCGCCCCGATGTGCAGAAGCGCCAAAGTGCCCCCCAGAGGTGTGTGCATGTGTTCGTGTATGTGTGAGTTCGGTGTGCACGAACGCGCACATCGTTCAGTCACACGTGTGTGTGTGTTTTCTATGCATATTTATTTGCACATTGCACACCTCGTTGGCTGATGTATACGTTCGATGTCACACTCGCCGGTTGGTGTGTTGGTGTTGGTGCTGATGGTGTTGCTGACGGCGCCACCACCTTCGCTCAGCTCAGCATACAACTAGTTGGGTGTGCAGCATTGACGAAGATGCTAATTACTCTTTCGGTTTCTCGCTCGTTCGCGTTGCGATCGGCCAGCAGCCCACTCGCTCGGCTGCTATCCTCTGTTAATTAACACACACAAATTCACGCGGACAGTCTGACCGGGTGAGAACGGGCAGCATGCAAATGTTGATGAAACCAGACTATGAAATAATATTGAATTGTTTGATACTGAATTTATATAGACATGATTGCAATAGAGATAGAGAAAACATCGAATTAATATAGACTACAGCAATGCAATAAATATAGAGACAACATTGAATTAATATAGAGCACAGCATTGCAATAAAAGTATTTTATATAGTCACGAAACTGAATCTATAAAGTGACGTGATTAGAGACTATTTTGAATTTTCATTTGAATGATTTGATGAGGTCTGCATCAGGCTATGTGTGTTTTTTTCCGCTCAAACTTTGATTTCGCAACCAGAAACCGGTGCAGAGATAGCCCCCAGAGTGTTGAACGAACTTTAGTGCAACAAACTTTTGCACTTGTGGCCAACTGCAGCAGCAGCACCGGCAACGGCTGTGAATGATGATTTTGTAATTGCACGAATTCAACACACACACACAACTACTACACACACCCATCTCCACAAACTACAATTGCTCGAATGTGAATCCCACACTCAGAAATACCTGGGCTGGGCGCGCGCACGATGATTAATGTTGGCGCTTTCAACACGTGCAAGTGCAGTGCAAGTGAGAGCCCTTCAACAGTACTATTCAGCACTTCAGTGGCAACAAAACCTGCGGACGAGACATGTTGCCGTCGACGAACGCTCTGCCAGATTTGGCGGCACGGCGATGAGCATTAATTAATTATTCAGACCTGGCGCGGTTGCAACGCGCCGAGCTTCCCCACTCATGCACTTGTTTCGCCGCAACTTTTCTCGCACTCGAATCTTATGCTGCGGCTGCTCTGCTCTGCTCGCTATAGGTGCAAAAGTTTAGGGCGCCAAGCGCCCGACACCCGACCACTTGAGAGCGCTTCGTGTGTGTGTGTGTGTGTCGTGATGAATAAAATATTATATGCTGCCTGCACACATCGCTCGTTGCACACATATTTGCCCTCGCTCTGCGATCTGCATAATATATAATAGTTTAAAGAGCCGCAGCAGCAGCAGCAGCAGCATCGGCGGAAGCAACGATTCAACGTGCGACGTGTATGTAGATTCGAAAATGCGATTAAGCGTGCACGCAGCATAAACGTGTGCATCAGGGCATCGCTCTGCTCCGCTCAGCTCAGCGCAGTAAATGTATTCATGACGACGACGAATTATAAATAATCGTTCTCGTCTGCCATCGGGCATGCCGCACATTATAATATGCTCAGCCGCTCGCGATTCAGTGAGCAAAACGCTGCCGCAGACAGTTGGCAAAAACCGCAGCACAAACCATATGGCGGCGGATTCGTTTGCACTAATTGCAGTACGTGCACGCATGCATATTATACTCGCCAAAGTGTTCTTCGGCGACGGCAAACGTCTCTCTTCTCGGCATGTCAGTGATATAATTGACATGCACGCACTCTCAACTTGCGATGATCAACATGCATGCACACAACAAAACAGCATTGACTGCACCCACTTCTTCGTAGGCATCGCATCGGCCTAGAAAGTCGGTTTTGTCGCTCGACTTGTGCCCGAATACTCGGCAGTCACGATGTGTGCAGACGTGGATAAGGATCTCTGCATCGACGGGTGCACATGTCCGCAGCATACACGACTTGAATATGTTCACACATTGCGCACATGTTGACTGTAGAGTGAATAGGGAAGACTAGTATTCTAGCTCATTAATTTTGAACATCCACGAAATTTAGCTTATTTTCTGTTTAATGAACATTCTTTTATAATATTCTCAAAATATGGTTAATAAAAATGTGTTCTGTGTCTGAGTACATCCTAAGAAAAAAGACCTCTCCGTTCGTATTCGTATATGGATGTAAGCTTTTTTAAATTTATTTTTTTCAATGATGAAGATTCGTTCACAATTTCATTGTCTTTCGATTGAGTATCCTCACATTGCTCTACGTCGATCCAGTAAAAAGTTGCGGTCTCTAAACCGAACAAGTAATACGAAAACTTTGTATGGAGAGAAATATATTATTCCACTCTCCATACAAAACATTGGTTGATAGGTCACAACTTCTCACTCGAGTGACTTGGAGCAGTGTGTGTATACTCCATCGAAAGATATTTGAATTGTGCGAAAATTCTTCTTACCGACAAAAATATTTAAAAATGCCCTTCAGAGGAAAAAACCGATGGAACTAAAGTGCGTCTAATTTCACTCCCAACACGAATATTCATCAAGATAAACATGTAACACCTCAACCACCTCAACAGAAGTTTGGCAAAAGTGTCCGACTGCTCGACCATCGCTACTCTACACTGTGTAGCATAAATCTCTCTATTCGGGTGACCGACTTACAATTTGGCATACGCGCTCACGCTCGTGACCACGACCTCGCACCACCGCCGCGGCTGCGCACGATCATCCATAATTTATGAAATGTTTGCGCTCGGTGCAAGAAATCTATGCTCACAGCACCATGCAGCATAGACTATGTCAAGAAGACCTACTAGAGAGTGTTGGTTCCAGGGATCGAGCGCAGCGCGTATTTTTGACGTGGCACGATTTTCTCGGTGGCCACGCACATATACGGGGAAAATGACGGGTTACGTGTTTGTGTACGGAATCAGATTGTAAACATCGTACAGACACACGCACGGTAGGAGCAGAGCAGCACAGCAGCTATGCGCACGATGCACGACGATGACACGCTCATCTGCTGCCAGCTAGGTTGAGGTATGTGCTTTGTCATTGCAATCTACGCGCGCGCTTACCGAGCAAGCGAGCACACGTCGTGCATAATGTACACGTACGTACACTAGAGTGTGTCGAAATTATGTTTTGCTGTGTGATGGACCCTACAAAAAAGAGCGATTTGAATCCAATTCCAATTCTTTATTTAATATAGTTAGTCGTCCGATCTGAGTCAACTATACATCGATCTGTTTGTACATTTGTCCACTTTCCGGTGAATATTCCATATGCTTTTATCTTGAAAATACTCGGCCATGTTGATAGGAACCACGGACAGTGCATTCTTAGAAGACTTTATGCTCAAGCCAATAAATACCCTTTCGTTCGGAAGGAACCAGTTATTTTTACCCCTTCTAGTGAACCCAAACCAACTGTTTGCCTGCGTCCGAAAGAAACATTCCGTGAAGTGCAACTATTACCTAGTCACTCGTCGCGTCGCGTCGTCGGTGCACAGATTGCATCTCTCGAAGAAGCATACTAGCAGTTCCAACCGTGACTTGACACAAACTTGCACTTCTTCTAGACTACTACTCACTACACTTGAATGGTCGGTCACACAGCAGTTTACCAAACAGAATAAACAATCAATTATCACACCGTAGCCGCCGCGCGCTCTAACCGGCGAGAGAGTAAACAGAGTCGTTTAGTTCGAAATAAATTGTCGGCAGTCGCGCAACACTCACAAACGGCGACAACAAACAGAGACGTCGACTTCATTGTGGTTGGTCATCGTCGTCGTCGTCGTCGTCGGTCGTAATGAAGAGCGAAAGTGCATGCTCGCGACACGCCGAGTTCCGACCAGCACCAGCATGCATGCACAGCACGTGCTCAGCGGGTGCAACATTACTATACAACATAACATACTGCACCACAGAGTGCATGCTGCTCAGCTCTTCGGCTCAGCCCCCCAATGTTGACCATCGTCGCCCGTACAAACACTAGATAAATTAGTCGCGCACAGTATGCTGCCACATGTGAGTGTGTGTGTGTTTGAAACTTTGTCGTCTCTTCGGGCAAGCAAGCACACAAGAAGATTGCCGCAAGTCGTCGGCGAAGACAACGGTAGCTGCTACTATTCTCATATGTTCAAGCATAAGTTGTGTCCGGCTTCGTCTTCGTATGAGTACCCTAATGGAAATCTTTGCGCCAATCTCGACACACGCCAAGCGCGCACTTTAGGCGGCGTGCACACTTGCAGACGGACACATATACAGGGTGAGCCAATTGGCTCAGCATGAAACTTTTAGCAGTTGGATTATGAAGCTCAAATAATGTGTGATGTGATGAACATAAATTGTGTGATGTTCCTTGCTTACAAGTCTACTCATCTGCTTAAAAATTATGATCCTAGTCTTATGAAGATAAAAGTTATGCGATTGGAAACGAATAAGTTGTTTTCACTGCACGTACGTAGCATAATAGCCTTTCAAAATATGCTGCCCAATTGGGTCACCCTGTACACAGACAATTGAGTCTATATCTCGCTGCTCTATCAATATATTGTACCAGCAGCATAGCTTGCCGCCGCACTAATGGATTTCATTCAAGACAATCGAAGCGAGAAGGCGTCGCACGCGTTCACACGTCGCGCGCTGTGCGTGACACTCAGTGGATGCCCGATCTTGTGTTCGTCTGTCAGCACGGCTCTTCCGGCGTGCGGTGTGCACACTCCTCGAGTCGAAGTGCCTCAATTTCAATGCACGCAAAACTGCACACACACACAGATATCTGCGGGTTCTTGAACCTCTCTGGCTTGGCTATGCGCACAAGCACAGATTGCGGTATGCGATAGTGTCTAGCAGCAGCATATGTCCGTGTGTCTCGGCCATTTCAAGTGCGACGCTCGCTGTCACTTCTCATTAGTCCCCATGTAATATAGTGGGTTTGTCGTCGGTCGTGTAACCCGAACATATGTACGTTCGAACAGTTATTATTACGATGCGTGCACAAAGTAACAGCATACGAAGCATATGTATGCTCCGCCAAAGGAAACCGTTGACATTTATACCAATTATACACAGTTGAAGCCACACTCATACACAAACACGCACCCAACACCAACACACGCGTCAAGGCGTGCGTGTGCGTATGTGTGGTCCGAATTTAGTTCGCGGCACAGCATATTATGAAGTCATTAGTGCGACCCAAAACGGTTTGCATATCGGCGGTGCGTGTTTCAACATGACGACGCAGTCCGACCGACCTGCCGGCCGTTTCGATCGGCATTTATGACGGCCGAACACACACACGTACACGCACGCACATTCGGTCGTGTGTCTCTGATTACCATACTTGGGGTGGCGGTGGCGACTATAAATAAAGCGCTCTTTGATGACGTTTGCACGTTGTCCGCGTAATCCGATGCTCGCAGAGGACACAAGCGCACGAGGCGATTCGCCACACCACTTCCACTTCGCGGAACGAGCGACTCGATCCTCTGACTCGGCGGCCACAATATCGGATAACCATCGTCTTCGGAGGCGGTGGCAGCAAAATGCAAGCACAGTCGACTCGTGTCAAGCACTCTGAGCTGCGTGACAGGCGCGCGCAATTTATTTATAATATGATTTTTATGACTCACATCCTCTGTATTGCTGGCTGAAGCTGGCTGGCATTCGGGACAAACGACATCGTTACCTTCCAAGCGCGCGTGAACTCTCAGCCGACTCGCTGAATGTGCGCCAGACAAGTGAGCATTCAATTTGTGTGACAACCGAAATCACATCACACAACCATCACATCACAACTCGGCGGCGGCTTCACTTTTGATTGGCACTGATTTGCATGCCAATGCGCGCATATGAATGCTGTTTGTGTCGCAAACAAACATGCTCACGGCACATTCCACATGCCCATAGAGAAATATGTAGAGTGAAGCGAGGCAATTTTTGACGGGGAGAAAAATTTAGCAGCTCAACATATTTGCTTTTGAAAATTATAATATTTCAATGCATTTCGGATATTATGCGTCTTTTATCAAAATAATATGTACTCTGATCGTGAAGGGCCTCTTATACATAAGTTATTGCTCAATATGTATTTTTGTGTTTTCCTTACGTTAGATCATCTCAAATCAATGCTCTGAGAATAACCTACGAAAAATGTTAAAGAATATCGAATTATTGAAATCGAAGCGGGATTTACCAATGGGTTCAAATCTGTTTGTGTCTCAACGATATTAAAACATGCCCTTGGTTTTTCAAGAATAGCTCAATGCATTGACATTTAACATGATAACAATGTTCGG
>JANTBZ010032756.1:0-13320 GCA_024741255.1 Exechia fusca
TCAACTCCTCCTTGCCCCTTTCCAAGTCCACCGCCATCTTTCTCATCCTCTCGAACCTCTCCGCCGACACCAGTCCCCTTATTTTGCACACGTTTCCAACCATCTCCCTAACCCTTTCGGGCGAACCACCCCAACAGCCCAGCGGACTACATGGCGCACAATATCAGTTCGATGTTCAATCGAAGCGCATTAGTTGAGGCCAATTAACATGTCCGATCTGCTGTGCACGATGCGCGTGTTCGTGTGGTCGATTCCGACACAGATACGGCCATTATTATCGAAGTTACAACTCTTGAAATTACAGCAATAAATTCGAGATATTTTTTATATTCTTCAATTGTTTCCGCTAGTACAGAGTGCACCTTATTCGATGGAGCTATGAGAACGTGGACACCCTAAGTGCGACTAGTTTGACAATTATGACTCCAATGTTCGCTGTGGGCCCAAGCTTTAACTCGTTTGTGCCCGAACGGTACAACAAAACCAATTTCAGGACAATCAGATTTGTTACTGGTTGGCCCGGTTTCATGCCTTTCCTCCTATACCTCATAGAAAACGGTGGGACTAACAATAAATGTATCATCTTTGGCTCTAAATATGTCCTAATTCCCAGCTGTTAATAAATGTATGACAGTTTTTTTCGCGCGTTCCCACTAGAAGGTCAGCCATTTCGTAAGTATGGGACTTAGGATATCGATATCTCGTGATAAACTGCTGATCATTGTGATCTATCAAATCCGATAAGATTCTGTCCATTATTATGAACCAGTTGTGCGCTTCGAAGCATTGAAGATAGAACATATGGGTGTTAACATGTTGATGCACGTTTTGTCCAGCCGAGAACCTCCATCAGTTGTGTGACATCTTGGGCATTCGTTTGAGATCCCTCTGAATCAAGCCGATTCTACGGTCTGCGCTCTGGATGGCTCTTATAACGCTCTTCCCCGGGTCTGATGTAATTCAAGTTTCAATGTGCAGGTGGTCAGGGCATGTGATGCGAAGGCAGTGTGCTTGAAGGCAGTTGAGTGGATCAAATTGGGCCGCATCAGTTGACAGTCGGGCCGGCCTATAGCTTGAAATGCAATAAGCAGGGCCTCCTTATTTTGACCTCACTTATTATTCTCTGTGATCGCTTCCTGAATGTTGGCTGCAATTCCGATGTGAGCGAGTTGGTTGAGACCGTCCGACCGTCCGATCCGGGGAATCGACAACAAGACGCCAGACGCCGCTACTGATGATTGACCAATCGTTTGTACTGACCTCTATCCACCCGATCTACCGGCGCTAGGGACGATGAAACTTCATGCGATGAGACTACAGCTGACGTCTGCTGTTGGTGACTTTTAAACAACAACAACAACAACAACAACATTCGTTTCATGCAACAGCGTATTTTGCAATCGCGCTTCCACAATAGCGTTGATCGTTAACCGGTGATGATGATGATAAACCGCTTCAATCGATTACATTACATACACCCTCTTACCCACATCAAGGGACAATGGGTACAGGACGAAAAAAATGTCGGTCCATGTCCTCGGCCAAAGCTCCGAGCGTCACGCCAGAGCATCGCCCCTCTTCTTTGTCTCAGCTATGGCAGACCTTTTCCACGTCATACTCGGTCGGCCTATTCTTCGACTACCCTGAGGCTCTCAATCCAGGGCTTGGCTTGGCGCGATGTTGTTCCAGCCACGTCGTAGCTTTGGCGATCCGTGTCGTTTCGTCAACCATCTTTCGTTGTAATACTGCCCAGTTAACAGACACGCTCCACTTCCTCGATTTCTTCGGGGTGGGCTCTTTCTGGTCCAAGCCCAGCTAGGCGAATGACTTTTTTCAACCCTCCCCATCCACGTCCAACTTCCTCGCCGTCTATACCACAACGAAACTGTCCCCGCCCCCGGTTGGCTGCTGCAATGCACACACACACACCCAAAGCTTGAAGAGTGAAATGTCACCCGATTGACGCCGGTAACCCCGATGCATTTGTGATCGCTTCTGCAGCAGCATCAGCTCCATTGTGCATGCGACTTCCAAATTAGTGACTCACCCGATCCCCATTTTCAGCTG
The DNA here is from genome assembly GCA_024741255.1 of Exechia fusca. Taxonomy (NCBI): domain Eukaryota; kingdom Metazoa; phylum Arthropoda; class Insecta; order Diptera; family Mycetophilidae; genus Exechia; species Exechia fusca. Next base: position 2,068 of record JANTBZ010032756.1, read on the forward strand.
AGATTACTCTCATTCGCAGCTCCTGCTGCGGTTCCTGCTCGGAATCTGTCGGCTGCTCGACAATCGGCTCGACGCTGCGTCTGAATACTTGCATTTTCTGGTTCAACTCGCTCAGGGCATCCTGGTACGCCTCTTCAACTGCGTCGAACATCTCGGCGTCGAAAACTTCGCCCTTCTCCTCATCACCATCGAACGCATCGTACATTGCGGTGAAATCCTTCCACAAGTTGTCCAACAACAGGAACCGTTTACGGATCGACTTTTCCGTCTGCAGTCTGGCCGGTGCCTTGCGCGTGTTGAGAGCGAACCGCAGAATTCTCACCTCAAACGTCTTCAGTCGCTTGAATACCATTTTTGCGGGGGCGACTCTTCGGATCGAATGTCCGTCGATGCTTATAGGGGACTGTAGTATGTCGTGTGTTGAGCCTGGTGCTGCCGGTTCGATCGGGATTTATTACGAGATTGGCAGTTCTTAGGAGGTAGACATAAAGGTGCAGACATACTGCGATGCACATGCAGCAATTATACAAGCTAATTGGAACGAATATAGAAACAAACCTTGCATATAACGTAATGGGGGTAGAGGGCGGGCACCGTCCAGAGATACTAGAACAGAAACGGAAAAATGCACGACAATTTTGATACGGCGCTACTTTTGTAGCGGTGATGAGATGGACGGGCAAATGTCGAAGTTATTCGATGTTTTCATAGCTCCATCGAGAATGGCGAACCCAGTTCACTTTTCTGGCGTGATTAGAATTGGGTTTCTGGAAGGCTTTCGAAGATATTGGCTTACGGTGATTTTTCAGGATGTGAAAGTGCATTTTTGATGCTTGTATTCGATGCTTTTCGACTGTCCAGACCGAACGGAAATATGATTTGTCCAAGACTTTAAATGTTCAGGACATAACAAAATTTAAAACATATTTCTTGCAGTAAATCTGAAGGTGTGTTTAATGTTATATACCAATAAACCATTGTGAAATAGTGTTCATCTTCCAATTGTCCGCGTATTTACAAAGATTCGAAACCATGTTGGTTTTTTTTTTATTTCAGAAGAAGGGAGACTGAGACAATGAATGTCAGATTGAAGTTTAATCGTTTATCTCATCTAATCTCTTTGAACATCTTCTTCTTCTTCCATTTGAGTCATCGCTCATTGTTCGAAGTCAATCCAGTGAAACAAACAATTTGTGCTGGGAGAAATATTTGAATACACTATCTACCCATACAGAATATCTTCGTTTCGTCTCCGGTTCTGGACAGTTTCAAAACAATAAGCGTACACTCGAATGGAAGGTAATGGAGTTGAACACGAATGCTCATCCCCATCGAATATGTTGACAAAAATCGTTTAGAGAGACTTTTCTTGAACCATTCATCGTGTGAAATAATGTATTCACAACAAAATATAAGTTGTGTTTGACGACTTTGATTTTTTAAAATCTACTTCTACGACCCGCAATTTAAAGTTTAAACCATGTACAAAAATCTTCGTTTTCTCGATTTGAACGTCTAGCTATGATAATTCAAAAAATCCAATGAATCAGTTTTGTTGAACAAATATTGTTATGAAAAAGTCACACTTGTGGCTAAGCACGGTCTAATTCTTAATTTGAAAAATTACAAAAAATAGTTTTTTATGTTTTATTAGTACAATGTTGGTATCATATACAAACGGAGAGGTCTTTCTTATAACGTGTTTATCCAAAGGTGAGAATTTTTCATAATATTTTTAACTTTTCTGATAGAATAATGTTGCCGCGTAAGCCATTTCGGATGACACTTTTTGCCGCATTTGAGGAAAATCAATCGCATATTCGCGGAATATACATTATTTATTTCTTGTCTGAGGCAGAATTAGTAACTGTTGTTCATTGAATATAATGTATTTTTTCTAGTCGAGTTATGCTGATAAGCTTTGGGGAAGTGCCCACTTTGTCCACTATGGGGCTACTGGCCTGCAGCTTTAAGTTGGAGAAATAGCCATGATTTGTCGTTTGAACATCTTGCGAAATCATATTGTTTAAAATCGTATTTGATGATTCGTTCGGTGATTGCGAAACGAGTGCAATACTCGGTTGCAAATATAGTTTGGCAAGATATTCCAATGATACATCGCCATCACCAGACCAACGGGGCTCTGCTGATTTGAAAATTGAAAAACTTGTCTGTTCATCTCGCAATGCACTTACTGAGGCGCACGCGCCAAAAAACTCGTAACTGATTGCATTATTCCCGCCCAAAGTTCCCAACTCACGAAACGGGCGCGCCGCAAAAAAACCAAAGCGTATGACACAAAAGCAATTCACGCCTAGCCGCTGTGTGGGTGTGCGTGTGTGAGCAGTAGCGGATCTAGGATTGAGTATGTATCATATTGCGCCGCTCTTTATTCTGTAATCTTAATTTGTGAATTTATATTCATGTGTTTGCTGTTAATCTAGACAAAATTAATCAATGCTGAATTTATTCCAATTCCAAATTTATACAGGGTGGCCCTAAATTCGTAACACAATTTTAAAACGTAATAACTTTCGCAAAAGGCTTTCAATTTGGTTTCCGTTCTCACATTTGTGGGGTCCTGGATCCGCTACTGTGTATGAGTAAGTGCGTGTGTGTGTGTGTGTGCGTCGGAGACCATCACACTCGTTTTTTTCACGCGGGAAGCTGAAAAAAGCGCGCCTTGCTGCTGCACACAGAGCGCATTCGAATGTGTCACCACCCTCGCGCGTTCCTCCCCCTCCTCAGCTCAGCTCGTCGGTTCGACAAAACAGATTGGCGCCGGGCGCCGGCAGCCGGGGCGCGGCATTCTTCATTGTCGTCGTCATAAGGCACACGTGCTGTACACGCTTAACCTAATAACACCTTGTATATCATTCCGAGCGCCGCCGCCGCCGCCACCTTTTCTTTTGCTCTTACACATTATTCTCCTCCGCCGCGCCAAATGCTCGGTTCGGCGCCTCGCCTCGCCTCCGTTCGCCGTTGCGCTCGTGCACATTCGTAAGTGACTTGTTCCATAAATCATGTTATACTTTTGCCAATTTTCCTTCCTTGATTCGTACAATCAGGACTCAGGACCGACGAAGACGATGGCGATGCGGAGATGGTTGGCGGTGGTGGTAAAGCAAATTTGCGGTCGACCCGTCTCGTACTTTTGTTCGGTGCCGTGGCGCCGGTGACGCCGTGATAGATGGCATGTATGAGTGTGCGAGTGTGTGCGCGTGCGTTTCACCCCTGCCGGGGTTCTTCGTTGTGGCACCACAGGCGCGCATAAATGTATTACCCATTACCCGATGTTGCGCTGAGCTCCTCGCTCCACGTATGTGTGTGACGCCAATTGATTTAACGAATATATCATTAGTATATTGCCGAAATCGGCGAACGTTTTATCTATCAGACTCTTGAACGTTGTGCAGCATATGCTCGGTGCAATCAATTCACTGAAGACAGATTGTGCTTGGGTCGTCCGCAATCGGACAAATGGCCTACAAAAGTGAAGAGTACACTGGTGGAATTGCGCAATTGCTGAGCAGAAAATTTGCTTCGAATGACCCTCTTTCAAATTACCATTAGATGGAAAAGGTGTCCTACTTTGTTATGCTCCACAACTCTTCATATTGTATTGAGTATAACGTCTTCTCAAGTATGATATGACCGATGAGTAGCTACATTATAGGATAGGCGATCCCTGTTTAAATAATGTCTTGGACAGTTTACATAACGGAGTTATGTACAATTGAATCTTTAAAATATTTAGATAATTTTTGACGACCTGCCAGGAGCTAAGTGATCAAAGATGGGACGTCTCCTTAAAAAAACGCGTTATTCCAACCTGACACTTAGAGATCCAATAATTTTAAGTCCTTGAACAATTGTCATAGCAGTATAATGTTACAACCTAAAAAGTCTTCTAACAATGCTCTGTCCGAGTATTTTTCCTTCAGAGCCAAGGACTTTTAAGATTAAGGCATATTGAAATGTCAGACTGAATAGTTTACTCAACTTACACGACGATAACTAACAGTAAGTTCGGAAAGTCCGTGCCGTTCACTAGAAGGACACATTTTATAAATTAAATTATTTATTAATATTCAACATAGATCTTTCAAATTACCCAAAACAAAAGTTCACAACGATAAGACTTTTGGTTCGTGCGATATTTAATTTAGTTTTAAGCAACTTTTGTCATTGCGAAGGAAAAGCAAACATGGATTTTCGTGTCTTTGTAGAGCGCTGTTTTTATTGGCAAATAGGGCCAGGGTCGAACCATATCTTCAGACAATGTTATCTGGGATTGGTCCCAGCCAAAAAAAAGTTCACAATTTTTTGTAAAATCCATACTGGCCATTTGGACATCGAAGATGTAGCGCGAATTAGACGCCCAAATGTGGCAGTAACAGTCGAAAACATCTATAAATCCACACAATAAGGCCGGAAGACCGGAAAGCATGGTTACTAAAAATCGATGATACCCAAAAGAAATTAAAAAAAATGTTTTGAATTTTCTTTGGATATGTTCTTGGGCATGCGAGAGCTCTTTGTAAAATGTCTGCCGCGCGATCACAAAATCGACCGAAATATACGTGGTGTTATTTCTGATAAGTGATTTGGGCAGATCGGACGCGGTTAAGCTACTTTTTAAAATAAATTTGTGACAATTGATATTACATGACACCATCACTACTTTCCGGAGTCATCTGAGTGAACGAAGAGGAATGAAGCCTCTCCTAGTTCACAAAAATGGCGACATCGAATGACGTCTATATTTTGAGACTCGGAAGGATTTTCCATCGGCTAGCTGATAAAGTAAAGACAATAAATATAGACTAATAAAATAAATGTTTGGAGCCCCTGAAGCTCAAAATGGACCATAAACGAGTTCAAATGTGCTGTTTAACCAATACAGTATGCTGTTTCACATGTGGATGGGAACGATGGAAAACATCAAAGGAAAGGGCTTTGAAATGAGACCTCATTCAAGGTATTATCCTGACTATTTGATTGACTATTTTCAGTTCTCAGACCTCAGAAATATTAGGGCTGGAAATAGACTTGGTACATAGGAAAGATATTTTGCAGGAAAAAGGTCTATTTTGAGGCAAAAATTAAATCGTTTCATACGAAGGACATCGAAAAATTGGAAGATCGCAAAATTCATAGTATCGTCCTTCAAAAGAACTGTGTTGATTATTCACAAATAATTTCATCTAAAAATTGTCCTACCAACAAAAGGCACGGGCTTTCCGGACTGACTATTATATTAACTAATCATAGAAAATAAGTAAAAAATAATAGAAATCGTTATGCTCAATCGAATATATTCCACAACTGTACACTGCAAATCACATCCCCTCTAAATCCGGATCACCTGCGCGATCGCCGACAACAGCGGATTGTATCCGCCGCCGCACCGGTTATGCCTATCCTCGTAATCGATAGCCCACATCATCACACCGGCCAGATTCTTCTGCACCGCGTACTGCGTCTTAATCCGGATCGACTGCGGGTTATCGTATCCGATCCACTGGTTGCCCTTGAACGCGTACGGCGACTGCTGCGTCGTATCGAAGCGCACCGTCCAGCCACCCTGACGCAGCGCCAAGCAGATCTCCAGGTACGTCAGCAGACCGGCCTGCTGCGTCCACGTGCCAGCGTTGCCCGGTCCGACCGTCGGCGCTCCGATGCCGTTCTGCGCCGGATTGGCCAGACGGAAGGACTGCGCGTAGAAGCCCAGACCGAGGAACAACTTCTGCGGACTGGCACCGGCCCGGATCCAAGCGTTCACGGCCGCATCGATGTTGTTGTTGCGGTTCGCGTCGTTCGGGTGGGCGAACAGCGGCGAGTTCTGGCCGGTGCGGCCCTGGCCGTGCTGGTTGAAGTCGTACGTCATCAGGTTGATGTAGTCCAGCACCTGGTTCATGGCGGGCACATTGTAGCTGGTGCCGATCTTGCCTTGGTCGGCGCCCACGGCAACGGTGATCAGACGCGACGTGCCCAGACGGGCGCGCAGCTCGCGCAGGAACGTGATGTAGGTGAAGTAGTCGTTGGGGCTGCTGCCCTCGCGCGCCGCCGGGTACTCCCAGTCAAAGTCGAAGCCATCGAAGCCCCACTGGTTGAGGAAGTTGGCGACGCTGTTCACCAGAACGGCGCGCTTCTGGGCGTTGTTGACGACACGGGAGTAACGGCCCGATCCCTCCTCCCAGCCGCCCATCGAGACCAGAGTCTTGAGAGCCGGGCGCTTCTGCTTCAGGGCGACGAAGCGACGCAGGGCTCCGCGCTGGATCTCGTTCCAGTCGTCCAGAATGCGCACGGTGCCGTCCTCGTTGAGGCCGATGAACGAGTAGGTGATGTGCGTGCAGCGGTTCACGTCGATGCTCTCGACGTCGAAGAAGCCTTCGTTCTGGCGGTAGGTGGCCCAGCTGCTGAAGTAGCAGAAGACGCGGTCTGTGGGAGAGGAAGGAAGGAAGGAAGGAAGGAGGATGGGCATTATAGTAGAGTAGTAACATGCGAAATAGCTCAATGATTGGAAAAGTTATAGACAAGTCTGGGGTCAGGTCTGAGTCTGAGACCTTCCAAAGTCTCAAATTTAGTGTCAACTTCTTATGGATATTACTCACTTGTTGCCGCATCGGAAGCGGCCAAAACGGCCAGCAGGCCGAGGCATACGAGAAGAACTCGCATCGTGTTTTTGTTTTCTGTTGACTGATTTAACCGGTAGCCGAAATCACTCTGCTGTCTGGACTGGCGATCACCGGTGGTTTTTATAACAAAATTCGCGACATTCGTTTCGGCGCGATAAACACGACGCGGGTTTGTGTGTACCCGCGAAAAACGAGCCCATTATCTGGCGGCGTAATCTTTTGGTGTGTATATCGCCGAAATTTCTGCGTAGTATTGTGCGGGAGAAATTCTGCAAGATAAGCGGCACACGCGTGTGAGAATTTTCGGCTCTTCGGTTACGAGGAAGTGGGTCGTAAAGCACTTGACGTGTAGACACTAATTAGCCGGAGTAAATATTTTGATTATGTGGTTCGGATGTGTATTGTGTTGAGTTCATTCTCTTTGGATTACTGCTTATGTTGTGTACGTTTGTACCTACTAATACTAAACTGATGAAGTTGAGTATTAGTAATTGTTTAGAGATAAGTTATCAAAGTCACGGTTAGAGTTTGTGTGGGTGTTTTTCCTTGGCCTTGTGCCGGATTTATACTGTTATCTAATACACTCAACTGAAGAAAGCGAAGTCAATATTTACTGGATATTTGTCACTTTCAATTGCACACGATTAGATAAATCGTAGCCAATTCAGCAATGTAAACACTTTGGCCACATCTGATAAATTCTATTTTCTTTTTTCAAGATAGAAGCCGCTTGGGCGAATGTGACGATAAGAAAAACGACACACCTACATTATTTACGAGCCCACACACAAGCACAACTTCAAACGAGCGTTTTTCCTCGTTTACTTGCGTAAATTGCGACCACAAGTGCAGCGACCAAGCATTTGGGATACCGTATCTGGAGCCTCAGCACACAGTCCGAAAACGTGTCCGCGTTTGAGTGCCCGTTCAGATAAGACAAAAAACCGCCCCCACAGCGAATATGTAATCTATACACGGTTATATCATCTCTGATAGTACCTGCTACTACGATGCATGATGTGTGGTGAGCTTGGTGTGGCAAACAGCGGCAAAATGTTATTTATTATGTGCAGAATAGTGAACGTGTGTGTGCTCTCGTGTGTACCTGTTAATGATGGGCGAACTGCAATCTAGATGCCGTAAATGGATTGAATGAAAGCGCTCCGAGAGCAAACGGCAAACATACACTTAGTAAACGGTGTCGCTGCCGCTTCCGCCGCCGCATCCGCGCATAATAGCTTCGCACGCTTTTCTTCTTAGCTGCTGCTGCCTGCCTGCCTCGAGTTGCCTCCGCGTATATGTGTGTAGCAACCAACGACTCAACGCATCGTCGTTTCGAGCGCAGAGCAAACACCGCCCGCGCACAACGACGTGTACATGAGCGCTTAGTATTCCGCAAGCGGCGGCGGCTGAGGTGGAGGAGCGGCATGGAGACGATTATGTGGCACGCACGTTTTTCTAAAGATGCGTGCTCGCGCGCTTACGCTGTTTTGCCTAGACACGTTTTCAAGATTTGTACACACCTGAAAAGACTCTGCGGGCTGCGGCGGATGCTGCAGCAGCAGCAGCAGCATATTGCCATTTATTCCGCCATCGCGGCGGCTGATAGTGTGTCGGTGTGTGTAGAGAGGTGCTTCATTGTAACATGTACACACGGTTTGTACACATACTACATGGGCTGATTAGTCTTGAGACTAACTATGAAGGAACAACATTTAAGACGAAGACAAAATGTTGATGAAATTGATTACTGTCATCATTTAGCCAGCCATGAATAATCTTATCACCGAACTGTCATCAGTTTGGAAGTAATTGTCTTTATTGTATCACGCGGATCGACATATCCTGACATGTGGAGAAGCAGGTATTTCTACTCTGGATAGAACACTCGTTTCTAATGGGTAGAAGTGCCGCTGGAGCCATACCATATTTAAAAAAAACATTGTAAATTGTTCTCCGGGTACTGTCCTAATTCCCATTAAGGAGTGTTGGGCGGCTGTATTTGAAATAAGAAGCTTCTACAGGTTATTTACTGTTGATGGGCACCAGTATATCATCAGAGCAGTTTCACTCAAACATGCAGCTTTCACTAGACGAGACTTCACGGAAAGAGTGTTTATTGAAGCCAACATTTACGTGTCTGCTCGCACACGGGCTGAGTGATCGGTGTTTTTTTCACTCGACTCTCTTGAGAACAACTGGATTTTTGTGCATAGCAATCTGATAGAGTACCAGAAATCTTGGTACTCTGAAAATATGTAGAAATAATATTGACCTCTTGTACATATGTTTTTGGGCATAGAAAAGCTTTTTGCGGAATGTCTGCCGCGATCTCTCAATCCAACAAGATAAAATCGTATTGAGATTTGTTTGGCGAGTTTCGAGCTGACTTATCGCGGTTAAGCTCAGGTGGTTCTTTGCAAAAACGTTTCTACCAACAAATTAAATTGTTCACCATACCACCAACCTTTATACGTATATATTTCACACATGCCCTTTTTCCGTTGAAAAAGCCCTGTTTGAACTCGGTATTAGTATTATTCTATTCTATCTTCTATCGCGATTATGCTACATTTTTGATAAAGATCAATCGGAAGTTCTCTCAGTAGACAGAGAGCGTCTAAGCCTTCCTCATGGTAAACAATTTGTAGCAGTAGGATTACGTCTGCATTTCCCAAGATGATTATTCTTTATAGATTTTTTTAGCCTGTGAAGTCCGAAATGACCTAAACGTGTTCTTCTATCAAGACAATACGCACTGTCACAAGTAGCTGAAAACGAAGGCTGAAATCAACATATAGGGCTAAGAATTACCTCTCCATCAACTGTATTCTTCAGATTTGACCCTCAACGACTACTATGATTTTTCAAAAATGACACCAGGCTAAGAGGATTCTTTCGAATAAGGAAGTCGAAATCGAGAAAAAGAGTATTTTGCAAGGGTAAAGCTGCGAATTCATTTTGAAGGCGATTGAGATGTTGCAGGGCCGCTAAATTAGGGCAATCAGACTAAAAGAAAACTATGTAGAAGAATTCAAAAAGTGTTCATCAAAACTATATTTTCTCGCAATACTTATCAGCCCATGTAGTACACTGGTGATGCGTGTGTTGCTCTCTGCTGCTCAGGCAGTGAAAAGAATATGAGATGTGATAGCCATCAAGACGCGATAGCGCCCCGCGTGTAATACCCGGTTGCGTGTGCCACGGATAGCGATGACGACGACGACGTGCGTAGTCGTGATAGCGTATTACGGAGGTGGTTTCATTTTTCCCGGTGCCCAGGTGCCGTGTCGTGTGCGCGGTTTACATTGGAGCGCTCACTGGGATGGTAGATAACATCTAAATCGGCTGTAATGAGCAGAGAGAGAACACAAGCACCATACAAAACACGTGTGTGTGTGTCGTATGCAAATTAAGCGACACATACTCTAGTAGCGCGATGACGAGGGACGGAGACCTTTTGTGGATGTGTGTGTGAACCATTTGTCGTTGACGTTGTTTTCAATTTCGGTTATCTCTGCTGGAGTGGGGGCGGTCTTGTTTTGAATGGAAGATTTCTTCAGCACGCACATTGACGTCATGTTTTCAATTATCACATTTCTCTTCCAACTGCTGATAACTAGTAATCGTTGGGACTTATAAGCGTTCGCATGTCTCGGATTTATCACGAATAAATCCCTCACAGATACTATTCACTCGATCGTTCGACAATTATTCACTTCGACATGTACAAACAACTAACAAGCCAAGCTTTTATCGGGTAGAATGAAATTTCGCCTCAATCGACGTCGCTGTCGCATGTCCTCGTCCTCCACAAACTCCGAACGAATTGCTGACGTGATTGCGCCTGCTCGCGTGTGCGAATGTATTCATGTCGTGCAAGCGTTTTCGCATTTCGCCCAAGCCAATCATAAATATCCGTACGCCAGCAAGCATCGCGGCATACATGGTCGTAGAGTAGTAGTGGAACAAACTGAATTAACTAATTCAATTCCATTCGAATCATAGTTTTTGTGTTACTATGTCACAGTTACGATAATTGCTACTATGATATTTCATCAAATCTTCAGCTAGGTAAAATGCAATGCTTTCGAATCATATTAGCGAATAAGACTACTGAGGGCAAGGTATGAAGTGTATCAAACTTCACGTATGTATAGTCCCTAATCCATGTCCTATCGTGCTGTGTTTTCTTGGAATTCGTGTCTTATTATGTTGTTCATATTTTGTGCCAATATTCGTGTTCTATGTTCATCACGTTGAAGATCTAGATTGAAGAGTTAATACGTGAAACGGAATCGACTACCGTTAGCTAGATGACGCGATGGTAGCGTAGTCGGGTTTTTGAATCACAAGTTGTTGGTTCGAATCCCCGAAGCGGCACCTCACCTCGTCAAAAACTGAGAACGGTGTAATCAGCAATAAACAGGTTTTTATTAGTGATCGTCCATAATTAAAGTATCCACTGTGTTTAGTTCCAAGTTATTGATGTCTCTCTCAGACTAACGTGACAAAATATCGTAGTTGCTTGTCGATTACTAAAATCGAATGGGTCAAGGGTCAAGCAATCCAGAATCATCATCCAACCTCTCGAACATCAGCCCTATAACTT
>JANTBZ010032867.1:0-13312 GCA_024741255.1 Exechia fusca
ATCTTTTCTTTGCCCTTCGTATAAAACTTTTTTTTTTTAAATGTTCAAATATTTTAATACATATTTCTATGATATCCGCAATCTCCATCAACCTTTTTTCTGTCTTCCGAAATCATATTGTGGATTTGTTTGATGTTTTCGTCGGTAACTGCAAAATTTGGGCGTCTGGTACGGGGATAATCTTCGGATAATCTTCCAAATGGCCAGTACGGAATTTTGAATAATTTTCTTGCCAATTTTTTTTTTCGGCTGAGGCGAAACCCAAATAACACTTTATGTTCATGATTTGGCTCTAGGCGCAATTTTTTCAATCAGAAAACAGTGTTCAAAAGACACAAAATATGTCGATACCCATTTCCTCGAAATAACAAAAGATGCTTCAGTCAAATTAAAATATAGAACGAATCAAAAGTCCTATCGATGCCAAATTTGGTATATCGTCCTTCAATGGAACTATATTGATTATTCAGAAAACATTTTATCAGAAAGATGTATCCTACTATACTAGCGGAAACAATTAAAGGATATTTATTTTCACCCGAATTTTTGGCTGTTTTTTGAAGCGCTGTATCTTGGTTAATAATGGTCGTATACACGTAGCTCTGAAAGAAGATACAGAAGATACAGCTCTTCGAAAAACAGCAAAAAATTCGGGTAAAAAAAAATCAAACGATACGGACATTCCAGCCTGCCTGTTATCTCCTATATCAAAACGACCCGAAATTATACATCTTTAACATTGTAGGGTAATTGGCACTGCCCATTCATTGGCATATTTGTTGACTGATTCAAATGTTGAGTCAACAGCCACAGAATCAATAAACAATTGGACAAATATTTGCGTATTTCCCATGTTTTACAGCACAGTGAGAGGGGTGCCAATAAGTGGGCTGATGTTTTGATATGACGATACTTCAGACGTTCGCTAGATAAGCTGTGGAATTAGCATTTTTCGATATTTTCAAGTTTTGTTTGGTGTAATTCTTAGCTATTGAGCTATGCTTTCGATCGGACCAAGGAGCTCCGCGATATGTTGCTCCAAACGAAAGATATAGCCCCGAAACCTTAGTGTGACAATGAATGGGCATCCTACCCTACTGAAATCTAATTGTTTCACGATTTGTACGTCTAGATAATATATGTATGTATAATCATATGAAAATACGAATAATGCATTTTACCGCAAATTACCGCTATCATAATTATGCCTGTCCACTAAGGGGTTTTCAGTATCTTCAACCCAACAATGAAAAAGTCCCACCTGTGGCTAAGCAAGCTCTAAGCAAGTCACTCCAGTGCAAAGGAGTGTTTTTTTTGTATGACGACTCAAATCCAAAAATTGACATCGAAAGGACTTTTGGTTCGTTCGATATTTTATTGAAACAACTTTTATTGTTATTACGAAGGAATAGAAAGCCTAATAAATCGTGTCATTGTTTTATGGACGAATTTGGCCAAGTCAAATCATGTCTCCAGAAAGTGTTATCTGGGTTCGGCCCCAGCAAAAATAATGTACGCGATTTAAAAAAAATCCTTACTGGCAATTCTGCATCAACCAATTGTCGATAACAGCCAATCGACATGTGTCCAAACTAAACTCAAACTCAATCCTCCAATACTCATGTCTGCCGAGACAGGGTACAAGTCGATGGGCAGAATCTTAGTGGAGGTTATATCGTTATTTAGCATATAGTTTCTACACTGTGAAGGATTCTTCGATTGCTTACATTACATTATGACTCTCCCCTTGTAAGTGAACACCGAGGTATAAAGCCCCTCCTTGTTCACAAAAACACAACAGTCGGATGGCGTCTATATTCTGAGATTCAGAAGGATTATTCACCGAAAAAGGAAAGACAATAAACATAGACTAAAAAATGAAATGATTCGAACCCCTGTAGCTCAAAATGGACAAGAAACGCTTTATATGTCACATGACAATTTGAAATGTGCGGATCCACCAAGAAAATACGCTATTTCAAATGTGGCTGGAAACGATGGCAAAACTCAATGGAACGAAAGAGCTATGAAGTGCGACCTTATTTATGGTATTATCCGGATATGTCTCTTATTGATTTTATTTTCTGTTTTCAGACCGCTGAAAGTTATCGCTTGCACCGATGAGATATATTGCACGAAAAATGCATATTTTGATGCGAAAAAGAAATCGTTCGAGGGACATCGAAAAGTGTGAAGATCGCAAAATAGTATCGTTCTTGAATAGAACTGTGTTGATAATTCACAAAGTTGGGCGTTCATAAAACAAATTTGTCCTACTACCAAACAGCATCACGGACTTTCCCGGATTTCTGTAATTAGTGAAACTAGTGAAAATTAATTTTTGGTGAAGTAGTTCAAATGAAAATATTGATTTATTGCTTTTCTGGTAAAAAATATTAAATTCCTAATAAAGTAGTTATGTATAAAGTGCTTATTTAATACTTTCACTTCAAGACTTCAAGTATACTGCCACACACTGCTTACCTGATGTGCGGTCGTTGGCGCAGGCGCCGCAGAGGCGGCGGTTCGTTGTGGCGGCGACAGGACGGGTCGCTGTTGCGGATGATGCGTTGGAGCCGTCTGCGGAGCCGCGAAGCTGTTGGGCGCTGGCTGATTTGGATGCTGCTGATGTGACTGCTGCTGCTGCTGCTGTTGCTGGTGCTGCTGCTGCTGCGCTGGCGGAGCCGGACGCATCTGCGAGGGCAAATGCTGGGTGGGCGGACGCGGCGTCGGTCCGTGCGGCTGCGGTTGCGATGTGGTGGCGGCGTTGGCCGATTTGGCGTGCTGCTGCTGGCCGGATGTCGTGTGCGGTTTGTTCGCCGCCGCCGCCGCCGCCAGTTGATGTTGTTGCTGCTGCTGCTGATGTTGCATGGCAGCTGCCGACGAGGGAATGGGGGATTTTTTCGGCTGGTCTTTTTCTTGGCCGGCGGCCACGTAGGAGAAGACGCACAGCACCGAGTAGCAGATTTGGTCGGCCTGTTGGGTGGCGGAGGGTGGTAGAGAGGGCGAATTACGAATGTGGGGGAAGGAGTGGCGGTGAGTTAAGCGAGGACGAATCGATGGGTACAACTAACTTTCGGAAGTCCAGGGTTTTTGTGAGGTTCCATTAATAAATCATGGCTAGATATTGCTCCATATTCAGCATGAATTCCATATTTGGGTCAGAAAATGATTAGGACAACATGTAATTTCAAAACAATATTTTAACAAATATTATCACATTTGGATAAGGAGTTTGTACAGAATATGCTGACTATTACAATTTAACCGAAAATATATGATTGATCGACCACCAACCTTTGCGCACATCTATCAGGCATGTATGGTCGGATTTGACCTGATAAACATAAAATATGTACGTTGAAGACAAAAGGACATTTGGTAAAATATTTTTAATGTGAAACTTTTTAACGAATCATTGAAATTAATGATTGGAAAACACGAAATCAGCTCAACTTTGAGGCGTTGGAGAGACTAGTTAAACATTGTATTTACAAAAAATAAATAATAATTTCAATAGATGAAACTAACATAACGTCTTTGATTCATGATTATTGCCGTCTCAGGCTCGCCTGGAGAAATTCTCAAAGTTGCTGCTTGATTAATCGACCAGTCGCCTGAATTGGTTGTTATTGACAAGGAAACGGATATTAACACGTGGGTCATTAAGTCTCCGGTCTGACACAGAAGGAACAACATATTTAATGAAAACTTTTCAAATTCTTCTACATAGTTTCATTCCAGCCCGATAGCCCTGAATCGATGGTCCTGGAATATCTCGATCCCCATTCGAAATGTATTCGCCGTTAACCCTTGCAAAATGCCCATTTCACCCGATTTCGACTTTTTATTTGAATGGATTTTCTTATTCCTATTCGTTGATTTTGGTTTGGTTGCACAAAAGGTCGGTACAGATATATTTTTGAAAAGACAAACTCTATTTCGGTTAGGGAAGAATCCGTAGAACAATTTCTCAAGACATGTGTTGGCTCCAGCGGCACTTCTTCTCATCATAAATCAGTGTTTTTTATTTCTCCTCAATATATCGGGATATGTCGATACGCGAGTCACAATAAAGGCTATTACAACCAAACTAATGACAGTTCGAGTATACGATTGGTTATGGCTGGCTCAAAGATAACTATGATCAATAATAAATGTTGTCTTTATCACAAATGTTGTTCCTTATGTGTCAGACCGGAGATATAATGACCCACGTGTGAAATGAAATTGATGGTTCGTATAAATGATACTTCCTATTGATATCAATATCAATCTACTTCTAAAATAAGGAAAATATCCTTACTACCTATCACAATATAAGCTGGACTTCGAGTACCTACTTGATTCGCCCTCGCAAACACTCGAACAAAATCGTATAATGAACAGTAACAAAGACAACTTACACATCAAGTGGGTACGACATAAAAGGCGGATAGTGTCCGAACGATAACGGTGTATGAGATTATAGAGAGATAGAGATCTGGATTGTCATGTCATGCGCATTTTGTACATGTGTATCGGAAGCTCAACATCCGCCCAAATCGCAACATCGCACATAGTATTACTGAAACGATGCGCTGTGAGCAATGGGCGCGGATGCGTTAGCTTGACTCTGCGAACGGTCGTCGATGCGTCGGGCCAGTTGAACCGAAAATATGCGGTGCAGACTAAAGGCGGCCTCCGATGCCTTTTGACGGTTTGTTGTATGTGTGTGTGTGGGTGTTTTGTGGGTGGGTGTGGGGGTGGAACAGACGAAAGTAAACAGAACAGAGTTCGAAACAGTGTATAAATATATAATAATGTTGCGTGCAAGAAGAGCTACTGAAAATATAATAAATCAATTGAATTTCTGCAGCAAATACGAGGGGGTTGTTAATTTGATGCAAATCAAAAATGTATGCACATATAGAAATCCGTAATCAAATGAAAATTGTCTACTTACCATCGATGACTTGTACTTGCGCTGAATGATGTGACGCGTTTTTGGATCTAGAAACGCAATCATTATCGCTCATTAGTTTCACAAATCAAGCGACCAAAAACCATCAAATATACTCACTCAACTCCTCCAGAATGAAGATGCCGCCCTTCAGCGTGAAGCACTTGCGAATGTGATCGATACGCACGAAGAACTGCGAATAATTACACAAATGTCAGTTGATTTATGCCACCAATATTTCGTATTTCTAGTAGTGTTCGGAGTGATTAGGTGCAGGTTGTTCAAATGTGTTTTCTAGAACAGCAGAGCATTTGAATATTTCTAATATCAACTCGAATAGAAGATATGATCGAAACTGTGTCTCGTTGACTTTTCTACAATAATGCTCTGTTGATAAAACACACTTGAACCCCTATTCACATCCCTAATAAGTCAAATGCAATCTACGAATGCCTACGAATCGACGGCGTGAGGGAGTGTTTGTGTTATGTGGATTGTTTGTGGTTTGTGTGAGTTGCTTGAAATGTTTGTATGATCCGTGTAATAATACTACTTCTCGTATGATTCAATGAAATATCGCGTCATTGCTTTCGGTGCTGTTTCGACTGTTCGGTTTCCGCATGCAAAACTTCATAACTACAAACATGTGCAAAGCGGTGTGATCACAAAAAGCCCATGCCGAAGGATTCACACACACACACCCACTCACACTCAAACTCAAACTCACACACTCACACAACATGCAAACCAAAAATATAACGCAAAATCAATCGTTAAATAGAAAACATGCCAATCTACTTGTGGAATCATCCTGCGTAATAATTTCATTTGGTTTACTTGCACCAAATGCCGCGGTTTATTCGCGCTGATTTTGTAATTGCAAACCAAATCTGGGCATAATGTGCGCGGCGCGTGTGTTTACGCTACTTGTGAGATGGTCGTTTGAATTTAGAGAGGTAGAGGGGATTTTTTTTTTGGGCGGTGAAATTCAAACAAGTGGAAACACTATTTTCCGGGTTGTATATGTGTGTGGTTTGGTGTTTTTTCGGTGTGGGGGGCGGTGACGATTGTTGAAACGATGTAAAGTGTGAGCGAGATAGAGATAGAATAACGGCTAAACACACAGGCGGAATTTGAATGGCACATATTGGGCGTGTGCGTGTGTCATTCTGGGTTCAAGGAGTCGTAGTATGTTTGGAAGCGTGCCTAAGGATCCACAAACACACACACACACTAAGTGGCCACCTTGGTAGTCAAACCAACACAGCTTTAAACACACACACCCACAACACACACTAACAACGGACAAATTATACAAAATTTCGTTATTTTTCAAACATGTCGTTTGTTTTCTGTGGCCAATTTTCCGGACTCTAACAGTTTGGGTAACAAAAGAACTACAAAAAAAATCGTTGAAATTGGAACACAAAAACGCGCACACACACACACACACACACAAAAGCACAACAGCAAACACACTCACACGAAAGCGCTACTGATTGAAAGTGGTACATAGGAAAGACGACGATTACAAAAGAACTACTCCAAACTCCAAAAAGAAACCAAATGCAACACACATCTGCGTGAAAACGTGTGTATGTGTGTATGTGTGAATGTAGTATATACCATAGAATGATCGTTTCTTTTTGGCGTGGGGAGCGTATGGTGAGAGTGGATGAACTGAGTTTCAATGTTGCGATTGAGCTACGTGTGATAATGTCTGCATTTGATGTGGTTCTTGTTGGGAGGGCATTTTTGTGATGCAAATTAGTTGTATTAGATAGCTGCTGATTTTGTCAATACCTCGAAATCCTGCACAACGAATTGTGTGCGTTTGCGTTTTGGGGGTTTTTCGTTATTCGTGGGTGGTGGAGTCGGACGAACCGAATGCGTTGGATGTCCGTCCGATATTCGCACAACACGAAAGACACACGAACGAAAAGAGCAGAGAAACATATTCTTTAGGAAAAAACACATTTGGTTGGTTGGTTCATGGACGGGATAAAGTTTGAGAAACTCAGGCGAAAAAAACAGATCTAAATAAAAAGATGCAAGTGCTTTATCCGCGGGAGAATAAAATAAAAACTACTGAAGAATTTAGCCTCATATCTGACGCACACACCCGCATATACACAGCTGCACGTATACATGAACCTCTCTTTAAGGCGCCGTATTTATCATCAAATGTTAGTACCCGGACATTTGCACACGGACCATCCCAAAAGTATAAATTTTGTTCATCAATTTGGTTATAATTTTCAAAAATAGATTGAGAGTATGATGTTTGAAACGAAACAACATTAAAGATCAAATGAAAGTATAACAAATAATGATACAAGACGAGAAGACACACACACGAACAGAGAATAAGCATAAATTTAGTGTCGATCGAAACTATTTACACTGAAATTTACAAAATCCAAGTAGCATGGTAATATTCTGTCTGGCAGATTCATATATTGGTCTTCTTGCATAAATAACTGTTTTGACTTTGACATGCTGAATACATATTTTTCAAAAATCAAATAAATATAACCTAGGAAAATGGAAATCTCCAGATTTCGCAACGAATAGATAATTAAAACCGACTCAAAGTGGCGTTGATTTTGGGGGTTTGTACAACATTTATGGGCGAACGAAAAAACAACAACGAAAATAACGTTGAGGATTTAGCATTTTCTGTACAATAAAAAACATCATCGAATCGGCAGTTTCGCTCTGCACAACATACTCAGAAACAAAAACAAGAAAAACAATACACATTACAAAATCAATCCCAATCACAGACAGAATTTGTTCGAGAGTATAATTAGGTGAGAGAGAAGGAGAGAGAGAGAGAGAGTAGTAAGATAATCCATTCACGAGTAATATAAAAATTAGAAGAGTTTTGTTTCTGGCTTGGCTGAAGCTTGTCGGTTTGATGGCGTTTCGCTGTCGACTCAACAACAGAGACGACGTGTTGCGACTTACCTTGCTGTTGGCGAACAGCAGTCCGACGCCCTCCAGGCACACCTGCAGCAGACCACCCTCGCCGGTGGCCATGTCGCTCACCGGGAACTCGCCGCCCAGCTCCGGAACGTTGTCGGGCGTGCCACTGCGCTCGATGGCGTCCTTGATGCAGTTGTACAGAGCCTTGCACTGCCAGAGGATATGCGGTATAAGAAGACTTTCAAAATGTCCGAAAAGCATATTGATAGACTAGCGAAACCAATTAAAGGAAAGTCGAAAGTCGCACTTAAAGCTTGAAGTTTCTAGTAGGATCGCACAATGAGTGTTATTTTTTCGTTTTTACTAATTGTGCACGGACTTGGGAAAGCTACAATTTGCTTGTCGTTGACCTCGATGCGATTTTTGTTGACTGATATATCGGTCTTTGAATGGAAAAGGATAATTCTATGTTTGAACATCAATATCTCAGCAACCAATAATATCGCAAAATAAATTGATGGATACTTTTGTAAACTTAAATATAATCTATATAATAGCATAAGTTAATATTTTTTAGATAAAAATCTCAGGTTCTAATGTTGAGGAAATCATTTTTAAACTTCTACATACTAAAAAAATACTCACAAAGGTTTCAATGTAAGCCGTTATTTTGTAGCACTGAATTTGCATTTGAATGAGGATCAAAATGAAAGAAAGCCCTAATGACAAAACTATGACATATATTTTTCTCATCGCCAAAACGGCATGTGTCATAATTTCTAACTGTACCATACTGGACCACACTGGGTTCAATATCGCAATCTGGACTTTAATGCTGTATTGTAGGGAAGGCGATGAAAAAAAATTGTAGTTTTCATAATAATTGTTCGATATTTCAATACACAAAATTTCGAAATCAATCTTGAACTGATTATATCTTCCGCCTCAAGGCGGTCAAACGTTTACCAGAAGCGTGCGTTTAATATTATTAGGATTCGGTAATTCTGATCTTGCTTAGATAGACATTTTCATCTACATCATCTACATCCATTTACCCCATGAAGGAGTGTTGGGCGGCTGTATTCGAAATACGAAGCTTTTACAGGTTATTTTACTGTTGATAGGCACCAGTATATCAACAGTAAAGCCCCTTGATAAGTTGGGCCATATTTGTATAGAGGGAAATGAACATTTTCTATCTCTTTCGCACATGGTATTCACTGACAAAAACACCCACAAAACAGTTGAAGTTTGGTGGGAATAGTGCAATATCATGCGTTTTTTCAAATTAACATGAATTCGGTGCGAATAAATGCTAAAAGGTATAACTCTCACCTACGATGGTCAGCACTCCGAATAAAAACATCAGGAATCCCACACGTCTATCTTACTTATCATGTGCGAACATATGCAGCGTTTGACAGTCATTGAAGCGGAATTTGTGACAACTGGTTACAAAAATTGCGAAAAAAAATACTTGAAAGGTTAAGAAAAACTATTGCGTCTAACTGTGTTCATACACAATCTCGATGAAATTTCGTACTTCGCTCCTAGGACCAATAATGATGATACAACCCATATCAATCAAATTTCGAAATCGATGGAGGTCATTCGGCATCGTTTTGGCTCTTCCGATTCGAAGGAAAATCGGTATTCTTACCCTCTCTAAGCAGCATAGGGCATCGCATCGGCACACGCGCATTTCGTCGCATGTGCGTTCCGCATGACACAACGACAACGGCGGCGGCGACCATGTCAGTAATGGGCTTTATATTTTTATTCCGACGACCCGCGACGCAAAGACCGAATAGCCCAACACACACACACACACACAAAGCAGCGTGCGATTCGATCGGAAGGATTATATTGTTGGACGCAGGACGCGACGCGACGACCGGGGAACGTGTGTATAGACGGCATCCACGTGCGCCGTCGCCGGCGTCGACGTGGCCTATATTACGTGTCCCAAACAACATACATGTACATACTCTATGCACCTTTGTACTAGGATTGAACATATGAGATTGCAATCTGGTCCAAGTTGGCTAGAGATGGTTGTAGATTCAAGGTAGAAAAAAAATCAAAAACATTTTTCTATTGCCTGGACATCTGGGAGCAATATGCGATCGATACAATTTCCAATATCCGCATCAAAAGCCTCCAAATTGCTCATGAAAGATATAATGTTTGGTGTCTGGAAACTACTTTGTGAAGACATTTGCATAACATCGTCTGCCTGAGACTGACAATATTTGAAACCAATTATTATTATTATGTAGTATTGATAATGTCGTTCCACGCTAGGTTTTTTTTTCAATTGAAAAAATCCAGGGGCACTGGATTTCAAGTACAAAGAAGAAGCCTCAATTCATTGATAGAAAGTTGTATCTCACGAATATTCTTATTCGTTAATTACACGATTGATTACTACGAGAAAATCTCCTTGTTCGAAGTAGTAGATTTTCTCTATTTTAAACCTCAAAGGAATGATCCTAGTACACCCGACGAACATGTGTACGATGGCGGCGGCGTCGCGCGTCGCATTCGAACCGAACCCGCACAATCGCACGCGGCACATCTCTGCTCTGTGTCTCGGTCGGTCGGTCGATTGTGTGTTGTGTGGAGCGCTGTGTGTGTGTGTGTGTGTCTGTGTTTGGGTGGTTGGGGAGGTGGGGTTGTATGTTGGTTTGGGCTGCGCAAACTCGACGCGAGCGCGCGCAACAGTTTGCCACGACAACCGCCCGCCCAACCAACCGCCGACGGACGCCCCATCTGGAACGCCCGTTCGCCCGGTGTAACGTCCTCGATGTGCAGATAGGAAAGAAGAAAAAAAACAGACGAACGCATTTCGTGCGTATTTATTGGGACACAGGGTGGATGAGAGAATGTACATATTCGATTGAATGGTTGGAATTGTCTACTTGTTTGTCGATGCACATTACAGGATTTAATACCAAGGAATTAATGATTATGTTATAGTGATTATGAAGTTCAAAGCAAACATACATTTATAGTATTTTTCTATATCCATCATCGTTGATTTAGGAAGAGCGACTGCGGGCATAATCAATTAACTACGCTGGTCTGGCTAGTTTGTTATCATTTCAATGCAATACAATTGGGTCCGATTTTCAATATTAACTTAATTCTATGAACTGAAGTTGACATACCAATGTCACTTCAAAGTCAGTATTTGATTTTTTCCGGAATGTACCATTTCTCAGAGGATACCGGTTAAAATTCCGCAACAATTCAACTCTATTTAACAAGTAATATTGGTTATTCGTCCCGAAATTGTTGTATTCCATTCATTCGAGTGTACACTGTACACATGTTGATGTAAGACACTTTAGTCTCTAAGCCAATCCAGAGATTCCGATTTTTTGTATGGAGTGTGAAATAAAATATTTTCCCTATAAAATAAAACGGATTTTCATGTTTGGTTGTGAGATCATAAATTTGCACTGAAGTGACAATCAGCCGTTGTTTCTGTAAGATCTTGCCATTTTCTTCACAACTGGCACAACTGACATTCGTAAGGATTTGTTTACATACAAATCGTGCGAGACGATTTTCAGTTGATTGTAGGATCTTGCGCAATTTAACACGCATTTGTCTGCGCACTTTTAGTCATGTTTCAACAACTATTCGAGAATTGTCGTAATGATGCAGTTAAGTTGACATGGCATTACCACATTACTAAGTAAGTATCACGACATTTCCATTCATTTGAACTGCATCATTACAATTCTCGAAAAGAAGTGCTCGGACAAATGCGTAATAAAGTGCGCAAGATCCTACACTCAACTTAAAATCGCCTTGCGCGATTCGTTTGTTAGAACTGTGATATCTTGTTGCACAGTCTAGTGAAGACACTAGCTCCATATACTAACAGAGAAGAGCTTAGCTACAGGTGAGACTTTTTATAATATTTTGTTCTTATGCTATAGAATAATGTTCGCATCATTGGAATTTTCAAATTTGTTATACGAACACAACGTGAATCAAGAAGATGTCAGTACATGGTCCAAAACAAACTTTACATTTCGGGACAAATAAAGCTTCTTAGCATTCTTAAAAACATATGATTCAAAGTAATCTGCTGAGCTGATTTATCACTGTCTTTCGATGGAGAAAGAGCGTTATGACTGGATGTTACCACGTTGCCCCTTGTCCGAGTCCATTTAATGGAAACACGGCACAACAATGATTAATCGATTCAACTGAAAGTTGGCAAACTTTCCAAACAGCACGTCTCATGTAATATTACAGCGGGTTTAACTATAGAACTTTGGCCAAACAACTCAATCAACTGTCTCAATATCTCAGACACCCTGTACTTTAGTACACACACGCGCCGCCGTCTAGTTTTACAACCACCACCGCCGCTATATCGCATGCGAACCCAGTCGAACCGCATTTTTTCCATGAGCTTTTCGGCAGTCTAAACAAAGAGAGATAGCGTCGTTTCGGGCGTCGTTTTGTGCGTCGTTTTGGGTATGCATGCCGCCGTCCATCGATTAGCATATATCCGAGGCGAGCATTATGAAAATACTATCAGAGCGGTTGGCGCAATGTTTGTGTGTGTTTGCCTAGAACCTGGAAAAGCAAACTCGCTGCGTGCGCTTGTGTTCATTTCGCGTTCGTTCACCGTCGGAATGGTCGCTTAATTTTGGATAAAGTCGGTCGGTCGCGGCGAAAAGGCCTCACGTGCGCCGCCGCGCACCTGCGCCGATGAGAGTGTACTCGATCTATAATTAATCGTTTGATACGCTCACCTGTGTCGGTGTGTGTGCGTATGTGTGTTGTGTGCGCGACACAACGGCGGACAAAGAACCTGGCCTGGCCGCCGAGCGGCGACGTCGTCGAGTGGAAAATTGTTTGATCCATCAGCGGGCATCGTCGGTGGCGGAGTCGCCGCACCGAAGTGCTCTTAAAGTAATGGCCGACTGGGGTGGAATTGAAGCGCGCAACCAGTTTAGCGACACCACACAAAACAGCAAACGAGTACTTTGCCTGGCGGCTCGCGGCACTGGCATGCATGCACACCGTGTGTCGTTTGTAGATGAACCGCACACATGCACATTCAATGTTAGTAGAGTGAAGTGGGTCATTTCTCGCAGGTTGCTTAAATGTTGGCACGTGTTGAAGCTTGTGAATAAGCTTTGTATTCAATTTACAAATATTGCTGCTAGTTGGAAATACACCGATGAATTTGCGTTTAATTACCTGTGGTGCAGCATTCGGTGAATTGAACTTAATATTTTTTATTCAAATCGAAACTGTTAACTCACATACTCCACCATTGCCAAGAATGAAGTTTGCCCAATTCATCAGTGAGCTTAAATAGTTTTTTTTCTGGCCAATACATCGAATTAATATATGGATTTCCTGAAGGGTTTCAAAATACATGGCTGCACAATGTTATAGTGGTGGCAACAC